>JXCR01130612.1:11560-29502 GCA_002079205.1 Phalaenopsis hybrid cultivar
AAATGACACAAATTAAACAAAACTGTAAAAGCGTACATGTTATCTTCTCGCTGCTCCCGCTGAAACGTTAGAACTTACACCAGACATATATAATTTTGCAAGAAATTTAAACAAGTTGCAAGGGTAGATGAATGTGTAGTTAATAAACCCTAAGTCATAACTTGGTGAGTCTCTAAAGGTTTTAATGGATGATTTTCTGAACATTTTAATTATCGTTCAAAATATCCAAAAGGTTATAAAAGGTCTAGGGAACAGTCTCTAACAACTTTTAAATCCCTTTTGAAGTGTTTCGAGTTTATTTGAACCTATTCTATTGTTCAATTGATCATCCCAAACTTTAAATTCAATTTTCATGTGTTAATACTCCCAATGTTATGTGAACCTGATATTTTAATTATCCTAAGAATATGATACTCAATTAATCAGTTAATATTTTACTTAAAAGTTATTTGAGTAGATGCCCCTAGAGGAAGCTGAAGTCATTAAAGATTTTTGTACCCACCACTAAAGTTGGGCTTGTAGTGTTTGGATGTGTCAATTATCAATCGTATTATCTTTTCTAAATCTCATTGAATAAATTTGAATTAATCCTAGCTCACTACCAATCCCTTAAATGTTTTATGGGTGAATTTGCAATTATCAAAATTTTAATTTAAGTAGGATATATTCTTATTAATATATCATATTATCATCAATTATGGGCTTAAAATAAGTGAATTATCATCTTCCTAACCTAAGCCCATAACTTTAGAATCAATTAATTTTAATTAACCTTCAAATCCTGATAATTTAGAAAATTACAATTTTACCCTTATTACAAAAAGGTTGCAAATTGGTTTCTACTTTTTCAAACCATTATGTTTCAAACATCCAAAAGAATTCATTAGGATCAAAATTACCCATTTTTCCATTATAATAATCCTAAATTTTGATTAAGACACCAAAATCTAAAATTATCATTTTACCCCTAAGGCTCTCCACTTCCTAACTAATCAAATATAATTCAAATGACTTTTCAACTNATTATAATAATCCTAAATTTTGATTAAGACACCAAAATCTAAAATTATCATTTTACCCCTAAGGCTCTCCACTTCCTAACTAATCAAATATAATTCAAATGACTTTTCAACTTTTAGAGTACCCAATTCATGAGTCAATTAAGATATCCGAGTAGAAAATGTAATTTTTCAAAATTTAATTTAATTTTAAATAACTATTTTAAATTTGAAAATATGTTTTTCAATATTAATTTATTTAACTAATCAAAGTAAATTTTTTGTTCATAGAAAAATTATTGGAGTCTCTTCTAGGTTAGAGGACCACTTGGACAAAATTTTATAATTTTTCAGATTATATTTTGATTATTATAATTATTTATTGATTTCTAATGATTTAATTAAATAGAAAATAAATTTTAATTACGAAATATTAATTTTTATATTTTTATTAAATTTTCTTAAGTCCAAAGAACTCAGAGAAACAAAATTTTTATTTTTTTTGAATTTAAATTTTATTTATTATAATTATTTTAATGAAAAATTTAGAGAAAATACATTTTTAGTCTTTAAAAATGTATATTTAACTTAGAAATTGGGAAAAATATTTTAATGAGNGTTTTTGAATTTAAATTTTATTTATTATAATTAATTTAATAAAAAATTAGAGAAAATACATTTTTAGTCTTTAAAAATGTATATTTAACTTAGAAATTGGGAAAAATATTTTANAAAATATTAATTTTTATATTTGTATTAAATTTTCTTAAGTCCAAAAAACTCAGAGAAACAAATTTTTCATTTTTTATGAATTTAAGTTTTATTTATTATAATTATTTTAATGAAAAATTAGAGAAAATACATTTTTAGTCTTTAAAAATGTATATTTAACTTAGAAATTGGGAAAAATATTTTAATGAGTCTCAAGTGATCATGAAAGTAATTAGAAACATGTTTAACCATTTTTTGTATTTTTCAAAATTTTTAATTATTTTTAATTATTTTTAATTCAAAAATAAGCTTAAAAATAAAGTATTTACTCAAAAATAATTTTTATTTTTCCTAAGTGTCACTGATTACAAAGAACTTAGAAAACCACATTTCATAATTTTTCTAATTATATTTAATTTATTATAATTATTTTAATGCCAAAAATGCCATTTTATTTGGAAAATCCATTTTAGAGGTAAAAATTAATCAAATAAATTTTAAAGTTTTACATTGACTCAAAATAAGTATTATTTACAGTGTAGAATTGATTTTGATAATTTTTGAAATATATTAAATTTATTTTAATTTTTATGAGTTTTAGGGGTTTATTTAACTATAGTAATTTATACAAATACTAAAATTTAATTTATAATTTTCCAGAAGTCCTCTAATTATAAGAAACCTACCAAAATAAATCCAATAAATTTTTTATTTATATTTTAATTTATATAATTATTTTAAATAAAATAACCACCCAAAATTAGAAATTAGGACTACATGTGTAAATATGTTTTCTGACTTTAGAAAAATAAAAAAAATTCCTCTACTGTCACGTGGAACAAACTCCTAAAATTTGAAGCCATGATGATTATTATATTCTTAATTAAAATTAAAACATTATAGAGACTATTTAATTAATTAAAAATAAAAGACTAATCAAATAATTTTTTGTTTTTGTTCCACATTAATCTGCNTAAAAAAAATTCCTCTACTCTCACGTGCAACAAACTCCTAAAATCTGAAGCCATGATGATTATTATATTCTTAATTAAAATTAAAACATTACAGAGACTATTTAATTAATTAAAAATAAAAGACTAATCAAATAATTTTTTGTTTTTGTTCCACATTAATCTGCTCTATTCACTGAGTAACAAAGTATTTTTATTTTATTTTTATAATTTTTTTTTACACCAAGTTATGAATTTTCTAAGATCTAGAATTAATTTAAATAAAAAATCTTATTTTCCTACTTTTCCCAGTCAGCAACCAGGCAATCCTTGTACTCATGATGTGAATCATCATGCCTTAAGANACACCAAGTTATGAATTTTCTAAGATCTAGAATTAATTTAAATAAAAAATCCTATTTTCCTACTTTTCCCAGTCAGCAACCAGGCAATCCTTGTACTCATGATGTGAATCATCATGCCTTAAGAATCTCTTAATCCCTTTAAGTGGTGTGGGAGGTGGTAGATGAGCTTTATAGCATGAATATTATCCGTATTCATCTCCTTTTCTTTCCTATAAATGTTATGTTCGAAAACAATATTTCGTCACCATAAATTAACATTTCTCTCAATTTAATACTCAATTTATTTTTTTACATCTTTGCAAAATCAAAGTAAAATGTTTGAGGCAACTATCGAGCGATGTACAAAACACAAAAATCTCATCCATAAATCTATTAATGTTTTTTTATTGACATCTTTTATGTTCTCGATCACCATCGGAATAACCCGTGGGTCATGTAGGACAGTGTCATGTTGATTATGATCGTCATTTGCTTTAGTAGCTTTTAATCGATTATGATCGTGCATTCTTTACATATTCGTGTATAATGACGGATCAGGTGGATTACTGTCACCTAGGCTCGTTGTCATGCACAAAATTACTTTTTCAAAGTTGAATCATGTTCATCATCATATTTGAAGAGACATATGATGTCCCACAATGGCTATCGGACCACATTTTTTATGTGTATTCATACTCATAATATTTCAATTTTGTATGAATTTTTGTTCATGAAATATTTTTTTNGCTCAAGCTTGTTCATTTAACTACGAAGTCTTCATAAAACTATTTAATTTAAACTACGACTTGAAATTAATTCTTCCATTTTTTATGATTGACGATCCAATGTTGATGGGGGAGGTTCGAAAATGGTGGATCTGCCGCCGAAAATTCTACCGATGACCTGAAATGGAGCAGGACGTTTCGCGGGCTCCTGTAAGAAGGTTTCAGAAAGAGACATTAGAAATCAAATGAGATATTTACATGTATACAACTCAATTCACGTGTATTTACATATCGAACACTTAAACTTATGAATAAAGTCTTACCTTTGAATATTCCTTTTCACGAACCTGTAATTTATTCTGAATGCAAACTTTAATTGAAATTACCTGCAGCNACGGGCTCCTGTAAGAAGGTTTCAAAAAGAGACATTAGAAATCAAATGAGATATTTACATGTATACAACTCTATTCACGTGTATTTACATATCGAACACTTAAACTTATGAATAAAGTCTAACCTTTGAATATTCCTTTTCACGAACCTGTAATTTATTCTGAATGCAAACTTTAATTGAAATTACCTGCAGCATTTTAAATTCAGGTGAAACAAAGATCAACACATAGCTTGGTTCAATAAGAGCTTGTTTATGTTTGTTTCATTAAATTATCAAATAAGTTTGAATAGTTTTATGAAGACTTCGTAAAAAGACGCTCGGACAGAAGCTCGTGAAGTGTTGGTTTATTTTCTATCAACCATACAGATTTTGAATGTCTACTTTTTATTTTTTTGTAATCAAATAGGGCATTAAAACCAACATACTATTTTAAAAGATAAAAATGTTACTTTATAATAAATTCAATCACCCAAATAAATAATTTTGTTCAANGTTAAATGAACAAGCTTGAGTATGACTTTATCTGGCTCGTTTATTTTCATGAATAGTATCATTAAAAGCACGCGAGTATGCACATTTGACGCTCGGACAGAAGCTCGTGAAGTGTTGGTTTATTTTCTGTCAACCATACAGATTTTGAATGTCTACTTTTTTTTTTGTAATCAAATAGGGCATTAAAACCTACATACTATTTTAAAAGATAAAAATGTTACTTTATAATAAATTCAATCACCCAAATAAATAATTTTGTTCAATATTCGATGAATCTATGCTTAAACCAAAAAATTTTCCCCTACTTATTGGAGTCTAAAGAAAAAAAAAATGGAAATGCTATGATATTAAGGAGCCCCTTAGCACTTCTATTTTGCTATGGTTGGCTTTATTATTTTATCTTTGTTAAGATGGTTTAGTGATGAAAATTTAGTTGAATTTGGAGTTTAGATTAATGGGTTTGATGGCTTTAAGAAGAAAATGTATATATATATAATTTTTTAAATCACAAATATACCAATCATTCCATTAAGTGATCAATTTATGTTGCAAACTTCATTTTATCAACTTTACTAATTACCATGGGTTCTCAAATAGTTCTAATCTCATGTAGAACAATCTTATTTACTTTTTATACTTTTTATTTTTAATTTCATTCATTATATATTTTCTATTTTATTTATTGACTTTTTAATAGAAATTATATTTTCCCATGTTTATTAGTTTTCTGACTTATGGAAAATTACAAGTTGTTACCCTAGTCAAATCACTCCATTAACGCTTATATGGATGGTAGAAAGAGATAAGATAATCTTATGTTATGGTAAACATTCTCTCTATCATATGGATCTAGTTTTTCATAATTTTTAAGAGAAAGGCTTGCACTCCTCTTGATTGTATTTTGTCTTAGTCGTTTGGCTGACATTCAAAACACCAGAAAACGAGACATAAAGTCATGAAATTTCCAATTAAGGAGTGTCTTAAAGAAGCTTATTATGTCATTACAAAGGCTGGGTCCAAGATGCCAACCCATCAATAGTCGGTTCAGCCAATTTGGTTGGGTCCAAATTAACAAAACTCAAATAAGTACATCATCGTAGAAAATCATACTTTGAACTGATGGTGTATTCTTTGAGTCGGGTTGACATGCATATTATCTACATTGAGTTATACACTTGCTTTTGGGAAAAAAGATAGGATAGGACTATGTCATGTTTTTTTATTCGATTCATGTCAACTAGGTAAAGGTTACCAAAACCCATTTCTTTCTCACGATAGTTTACAAACCATATCAGGCAGTAGGAACCTAAATCCTTGATTCAGCCTCAAGGCCGAGTCAGGAGCCAAATATACGATCAGTGGGCATCCTCTTTCGACTAANGGGATAGTTTACAAACCGTATCAGGCAGGCGGTACCCAAATCCTTGATTCAGCCTCAGGGCCGAGTCAGGAGCTAAATATACGATCAGTGGGCATCCTCTTTCGACTAAACCTGATCTCTTAGAATTCCCGATGAGTCATATTTTCATTTATAGGATTTTCGGAAGGGAAATGCATCTCTCCTTTAATTTCTTGGTTTGGCCAATTTTGGCTCGGTACGAATTACTAATCCTAATATTTGTTTTCGGTTAACATATCAATCGCGTTAGGGAGATTCCCGGTTTAGCTAGGCTGGGTCAAGGCCAACAAAACGTAAATTTAGTTTTCCCAGCATGAATCATGTGTCCACATTTGAATGCATGAGACTCTCTCTGGGTTAGCCTTTAAGGGGCTGGGTCCAAATTATCAAAAACCCAAGCATTATCCATAAGGAAAGTCACTCATTGGACTCATGGATGGGTTGCTTTAGCTATCCCGTCTTTTTTTAGTTTTTCTAGTAGACACTCTTTTCTTTCTCTCGATACAAAGTCATATGCTTTTTCATAAGAGGGAAAAGAAGAAAGGAATGTGTCGTTTTTTTCTAGGTTTGGTAGATTTTAGCAATTCCTATTTACCAAAACCCAAATTTTAATTTCCAATTGATATGTCAACTGTGTCGGGGAGATAGAGCCCAACATCCCCAATTAACATATAAAGGCTACAGTCCAGGATACCAAAAGACAAATCTTCTTTCTAGGTTAGCAATATAACCTAAGTAAGGAGTTAGAACTAGAAACATTTTTCTATTTAGTTNGGAGACTCTCTCTGGGTTAGCCTTTTAAGGGGTTGGGTCCAAATTATAAAAAACCCAAGTATTATCCAAAAGGAAAGTCACTCATTGAACTCATGGATGGGTTGTTTTAGCCATCACGTCTTTTTTTAGTTTTTCTAATAGACGCCCTTTTCTTTCTTTCGATACAAAGTCATATGCTTTTTCGTAAGTGGGAAAAGTAGAAAGGAATGTGTCCTTTTTTTCTAGATTTGGTAGATTTTAGCAATTCCTATTTACCAAAACCCAAATTTTCATTTCCAGTTGATATTTCAACTGTGTCGGGGAGATAGAGCCCAACATCCCCAATTAACATATAAAGGCTATGGTCCGGGATACCAAAAGTCAAATCTTCTNGTTATATATTTTCTATTTCATTTATTGACTTTTTAATAGAAATTAAATTTTCCCATGTCTATTAGTTTTCTGACTTATGGAAAATTACAAGTTGTTACCCTAGTCAAATCACTCCATTAACGCTTATATGCACAGTAGAAAGAGATAAGATGATCTTATGTTATGGTAAACATTCTCTCTATCATATGGATCTAGTCTTTCATAATTTTTAAGAGAAAGGCTTGTACTCCTCCTGATTGTATTTTGTCTTAGCCGTTTGGCTGACATTCAAAACAACAGAAAATGAGACATAAAGTCATTAAATCTCATAGAAAATCATACTTTGAACTGATGGTGTATTCTTTGAGTCGGGTTGACATGCATATTATCTTCATTGAGTTATACACTTGCTTTTGGGAAAAAAGATAGGGTAGGACTATGTCATGTTTTTTTATTCGATTCATNTAATTATTATTGGAGTCTAAAGGAAAAAAAAATGGAAATGCTATGATATTAAGGAGCCCCTTAGCACTTCTATTTTGCTATGGTTGGCTTTATTATATTATCTTTGTTAAGATGGTTTAGTGATGAAAATTTAGTTGAATTTGGAGTTTAGGTTAATGTGTTTGATGGCTTTAAGAAGAAAATGTATATTTATAATTTTTTAAAATACAAATATACCAATCATTCCATTAANATTTAGTGATGAAAATTTAGTTGAATTTGGAGTTTAGGTTAATGAGTTTGATGGCTTTAAGAAGAAAATGTATATTTATAATTTTTTAAAATACAAATATACCAATCATTCCATTAAGTGATCAATTTATTTTGCAAACTTCATTTTATCAACTTTACTGATTACCATGGGTTCTCAAATAGTTCTAATCTCATGTAGCGCAATCTTATTTAATTTTTATACATTATATTTTTTTATTTTTACTTACTGCCTTTTTAATAGAAATTACAATTTCTCATGTTTATTAATTTTCTGACTTATGGAAAATTACAAAATTTTACCCTAGTCAAATCAATCCATTAACTCTTATAAGCATAATAGAAAGAGATAACATGATCTTATGTTATGGTAAACATTCTCTCTATCATAGGGATTTAGTCTTCCATAATTTTTAAGAGAAAGGCTTGCAGTCCTCCTGATTGTATTTTATCTTAGTCGTTTGGCTAACATTCAAAACACTAGAAAATGAGACATTAAGTCATGAAATATCCAATTAAGGAGTGTCTTAAAGAAGCTAATTATGTCATTCCAAAGGCTGGGTCTAAGATGCCAACCCATCAACAGTCGGTTCAGCCAATTTGGTTGGGTCCAAATTAATAAAACTCAAATAAGTACATCCTCATAGAAAATCATACTTTGAACTAATGGTGTATTCTGTGAGTCGGGTTGACATGCATATTATCCTCATTGAGTTATAAACTTTCTTTTGGGAAAAAGGATAGGGTAGGACTATGTCCTGTTTTTTTATTCGATTCATGTCAACCAGGTAAGGGTTACCAAAACCCATTTCTTTCTCGGGATAGTTTACAAACCGTATTAGGCAGGCGGAACCCAAATCCTTGATTCAGCCTCAAGGCTGAGTCAGGAGCCAAATATACGATCAGTGGGCATCCTCTTTCGACTAAAACTGGTCTCTTAGAACTCGCAGTGAGTCATATTTTCATTTATAGGATTTTCAGAAGGGAAATGCATCTCTCCTTTAATTTCTTGGTTTGCCCAATTTTGGCTCGGTACGAATTACTAATCCTAATATTTGTTTTAGGTTAACATATCAATCGCGTTAGGGAGATTCCCGGTTTAGCTAGGTTGGGTCAAGGCCAACAAAACATAAATTTAGTTTTCCCAGCATGAATCATGTGTCCACATTTGAATGCATGAGACTCTCTCTGGGTTAGCCTTTAAGGGGCTGGGTCCAAATTATCAAAAACCCAAGTATTATCCATAAGGAAAGTCACTCATTGGACTCATGGATGGGTTTATTTAGCCATCCTAACTCTTTTTAGTTTTTCTAGTAGACACCCTTTTCTTTCTCTCGATACAAAGTCATATGCTTTTTTGTAAGAGGGAAAAGAAGAAAGGAATATGCTCTTTTTTTCTAGGTTTGGTGGATTTTAGCAAGTCCTAAATTTTCATTTCCAGTTGATATTTCAACTGTGTCGGGAGATAGAGCCCAACATCCCCAATTAACATATAAACGCTATGGTCTGGGATACCAAAAGTCAAATCTTCTTTCTAGGTTAGCAATATAACCTAAGTAAGGAGTTAGAACTAGAAACTTTTTTCTATTTAGTTCTTTACTTGAATTTGAGGGTTAGAGCTCATCACATTTTTCAATTAGTTCTCTAATCGAGTTTGAGAGTTAAAACCCCGCATATTTTTTTTTTATATCGCTAATCAAATTTGGGAGTTTAAGCACGACATAATTTCTAATTAGTTCTCGAATTGAGTTTGGGAGTTGAAGCCCGACACTTCTTTGTTATTAGTTTTCTAATCAAGTTTCGGAGTTAAATCCCAAGATTTTTCTCTCATTGGTTCTATAATCTTGTTTAGGAGTTAGAGTCAAACACATTTTTCAACTAGTTCTCGGATCAGTCTGGGAGTGGAAGCCCGACACTTTTTTCAATTAGTTCTCTAATCATGTTTGAGAGTTAGAGCCGAGCCACACACTTCTTTCCTATTAGTTCTCTAATTGAGTTTAGAAGTTAAAGTCCAACTTGCATGGAAATCCGTCGCTAGGATTCCACTTTGACATCTTTTAGTGTAAAAAGCATTTATTGCCCCTAATGGAGAAGCCTGCACATATAAGATAACTTTCACATAAGAAAACCATGCAAGAATGCTAATTTTCACATGAGAAAATATATATGAAAGATAATTTTTTACTTCAGAAATAAAAACATGGAGAAAAATATAACTTGAAAGTCCTTGTTTCATATATTTAACACATAAAGATAATCACATGGTAAAAATACATGAAAAAAATAAATAAGAAAAATATAAGGAGAATCAATATAGAGAACTTTTACATGAAGAAAATACATAGAGAAATACAAGAAGAATTAATATAGAGAACTTTTCACATGGAAATCATTTCAATTTTATATACTTAAAAAATGGAGCGAATCACATGGAGATAATGCATGAAGAAAATACTTGGAGAAAACATATAGAAAGCTTCACATGGAAAAAAAAAATACATGAACAAAACATTATTAACTTGTAACAACTTGAGAAATGGACGATCCTTAGATTATAAAAAATTGGAGAAGAGGAAGACGAGGGTTTTGATAAGGAGAAAGACGTGTGTGAGACCATGAGAGATAGAGGAAGAGAGGTTAAAAGGGGGAAATTGGTGCAGAAACCATGAGAGTGGTCGCGAGGTAGACTACTATGAGGGAGAAACCAAGCACGAGGGAGACAATGAGCAGAGATCTCCCTTTAATGATGAGTGAACGAGGAAACATCCGAGGCGGGAAGCATTGAAGTTTTGAATTTTTTGCATTTAAGCTATTTAAAGAGCTTTCTCGAATTTAAGTTCAAATAATAAAAAATCACATTTTTTTCAAGTATTGTATATCATTTGTCACCACTTGCACCAGAATTTTTTTGCACTATTCATTTTCATTTATGGATTTAAACATAAGAAAATATGAATTATTGGTGTGGGACGAAAAGTCGGGCATGGGGTGAGGTGGTATGAGGCAGAATTTTATTTTTCGGAAAAATATGCATGGTCTACCACCTTCCTCAAAGTTTAAATTTGTGATGAGGGATGATTAAGGTCAATAATAACAAATTACAGTCATGATGCACATCATTAAAAGGAGCCAATTTGTGCTTATTGAGGGATGACTCCACCATCCTAAAATTGTTAGGTTGAATTTTGTCATAATAGTGGTGCATTAAATGCCTTAGATTTTTACCACTTTCATTTTCTTAGGAACAACCAAAATCTAGAGCATATGGAATGTATTTTCTTGTTATTTTTATGACAACTTTCCTTCCATAAATGTAGTCACCTAATTTTGTAATCCATTGGGCTTGTTTTTGGTGGTTATTTATTGGCATTTTATTAATTAGACAAGTCATTAATCCATGAGAATGTCTACAAGTGGCCCTAAATTATCTCAAAAACAATGATTCACTAACCACACCAAGATGTATTGCTTGAACTCTATAAAACAATATATGTAAGCTTTATTGGATTAATAAAATTATGTCACTATTTAACAACACTTAAAATTGATTCGGTAACCATTTTTCTCTTGAATTGATTTGTGAATCAATGACAATTGAGCTTTGCAAAGCAAAGCATAGTATATTAATGAAGAATGGGAGGATTTTCTTCAAAGCTTGAAACAACTTGCTTGAAACATCTCATTATTGGATCATCAAAACTTCTTCTCCACCATCACGATGACTAATAAGTTTATTAATTACATTTTCGGTCTTTTTGGGGCAGTTCAGCTTACTAAAATGCAGTTATGAATGCTCAAAAAATTACGGTGACTATTATAATTTTTTTTTTAAGTTAGACCACATCTAGAAAGTTGATACCGCACCTAGCCAAGATTAGTGGAAAAACCCAAATTTCATCGGCAACTTTTTGAAAAAGCTATCAAAACTCAATTTATCAAAATATACAAAACTGCGGTACGGTACCGCTCCGCCACCGTACCGCCACCACACTGCAACCCCAAACTAGACAACCTTGAAACATTGATAAAACAAATTCTGTTAAACCAACAATAGGATCACAACCTTGAAACCAAAATTCTCCTTAGCAAGCACTCTTACCTTTATCGCCTACAAAACTCCCTTTTCAATTCTTTGCATCTGGTCCAGTTGTTAAATACAAGCTTTTGCCCCCTATAACATTGCTAGAAACATAGGACTTGTGCACAAAATACCCGCTTCGCAAGAGTCCAAGTTAATGCTATATGGTTCAAGACTCCTTCAACACAACCATGTTTGGTCACAAATATTTCAAGCAAATTACTTCCTTTATAAATATTTTTATTTTTGAGAACATTGTTTTGAAAAAACGGTTGGCAGTAATGAGAAATTATGCTTAAACAGAAAAGTTAGAAATTAGATTTGGAGGTTTAAATATCTTAGAATTAGGGATGTAAGAACGGTTCGTTGTTCTTGAATAGCTCATGTTCAGCTCGTTCGCTAAGTTAACTAGTAGAACATGAACAATTATTCTAGTTTTGATATATAAAAGAGCCGAACACAAAAAAGATTTATTCATTCATGTTCGACTCGTTTTGGCTCGAAATACTACTCATCAATTATATATATATATATATATATANCCATGCCTGCCAACAAAACAGAGATTGAAAAACCTCCATGAGTGTGTCTCTGAGCCCTAAGGTTGTCGTCTGCATAGCTCTCTTTTGCCACGCGAGAGATCTTTGCACACCATGGGATTCAGAGAACTCGAATCACCATCAAGAGAAGTGACACATAATTGGCAACTCCGAGTTGAATTTGTTTGAAGTTTATCTAATGGTGGTAAGTGTTAAGAGAGTGAGGGGAGGATTTATAGGAGTGTTTGGAAGTGGGGTTATAAGATTTGCCCTACAATAGTACAATGTGGGGAGATACTATAGATGCATGTTACACTGTCATGACAATACTATACAACCTCATATGTGCAAGGTTGTTGTGTGGACACAATTTATGAAAAGTAGAAAACGAGAGAGCAGGAAAGAACTGGAAAATACTACACTTCTTCAAAATCACTTGGGCAAAAGGTACGAGATATAAATGCAAGTTAAATTGAACATTTAAATTGTACAACAAACTTATCTTTCATGTTGGGATTTTGGTGAGTGCCTCTAATCAATTTTGTCTTTTCTGCCAGTGGTTGTGTGGTTGCTTTCAACCCTGGCAAGGTGATGGGTTGAGTATGCACCATCAACTTGGATTTTAACTGGTCAAACCTTTGTTTGGACAGAGGTTCAGTGAGGTTGTCAGCAGGTTGGTCCTGAGTACTGATATAATGAATTTAGAGCTCTCCAAAATGAATATGATCCTTGATAAAATGGTAGTCAATTTAAATAGATTTAGTGTGAGCATGGAATACCAGGTTAATAGCAATAGTCATGATGGACAGATAATCATAATAAGGTTTTGTAGGATTGAGGGATATCAAAATCTTGTAGAAGTCGCCCTAACCATATGACTTTGGTTTGCGATGTTGCAAGNAATTGTCAAAACGACATTTTGTTCGCGACTAGCTGATGTTCGACTCCCTAAGCAAACAAGCTAAACACAAACACACTTTTTGTGTTCGGAGTATAACGAGCCGAACAAGAAAAGTGATATTTTTAACGAGACGAACATAAGCTAAGCCTGGGCTCGCTCGTTTTAGGCTCGTTTACACCCCTAATGAGATCATATTGAGTCTAATGAAATATCTTATTTTNTCTTAAGCAAACAAGCTAAACACAAACACACTTTTTGTGTTCGAAGTATAAACGAGCCGAACACGAACAGTGATATTTTTAAAGAGACGAACATGAGCTAAGCTTGGGCTCGCTCGTTTTAGGCTCGTTTACACCCCTAATGAGATCATATTGAGTCTAATGAAATATCTTATTTTTTAAATTATTTAATAGGTATATATACTATATGTACAACACATATATATATTCACACTAATTATAAATATTAATATTAATTACTGCTATAAACTACTTAATGATTTGATAATATGGTGTTGCTTCTATTGTGAGTATTATATTATTAAGTTTTATTCAAACATTTTGTTTGAGTGTTTAATTAAATAATCAAGCCNTTCAAGCCATCTTAGTTTTTTTATTAAGTTTAAATTGCCATCTATTGTGAGTAATCTTATTTATTAAGTTTTATTCAAACATTTTGTTTGAGTGTTTAATTAAATATTCAAGCCATCTTGGTTGGTTGATTGAGAGTTTAGTCTTACAATCATAAGGTTCTGAATTCAAGGCATGAGTAACTTTTTTAATATTTGATAAATTCAGCTTGATAATAAGCAATGGTAGAAACTTGCTAGAAATCTTTTATTTGAAAAAAATATATATTATATTTGCCATTTTAGATGACTAAAATAAACAAAAAATAATAATGAAACTTCTATTCAAAAAATTGAGCATTTAAATACTACACCAACCTACAAAATACAATCACACTCCGTTCCGTTGAGCGAACACCGACATGTAAATTTACATTTAGTTTGATAAAATAGCGTATCTCAAAATCTCATTATTTCAACGAAACAAAGATTTTTCGTCGTTTTAAGATGGAGACGACGATACCTGTTCCACATTGGTACTTTTAAAGGAACTTCACCAAACAACAAAAGCACCTTCAAAGAAAGCCGTAAGCATGTAGTTCACTTCAGCAACATCTGTGTTGATACCATCAACCCAAATTCATCAAGAGAAAATTATAGAATTAAGAGGAAAAAGGATCTTTCTCCACTAATCAATCAAGGCGTAAACCTCCCTATCACTCCCCATTAAACTTATACAATTAATAACACCCTCTCAAATCAGACAACTTATATCCTCATGATCACACATATAACCTGCATGTCCTAAACAAAAATTCCATACGACATCCCATCATACAAACCAAGTTGGTTTATTGTGTCGGCTGACCACCGCAGTTAGCTGGAGAAGCATACATCCCCTGCAGCTGCATTGTCGTCGGAGTTGTAGAGATGTGAAGCATCTTAAAGAGGGAAATTCATGCCTGCCAAGAAAGCAGAGATTGAAAAACCTCAATGAGTGTGTCTCTCAGCCCTAAGGTTGTCGTCTGCTAGCTCTCTTTTGCCACGCTAGAGCTGTTTGCACACCATGGGATTCAGAGAACTTGCATCGCCATCAAGAGAAGATGACGCATAATTGGCAACTCCGAGGTGAATTTGTTTGAAGTTTATCTAATGGTGGAAAGTGTTAGGAGAGTGAGGGGAGGATTTATAGGAGTGTCTTGAAGTGGGGTTATAAGATTAGTCCT
The DNA here is from genome assembly GCA_002079205.1 of Phalaenopsis hybrid cultivar. NCBI lineage: Eukaryota > Viridiplantae > Streptophyta > Magnoliopsida > Asparagales > Orchidaceae > Phalaenopsis > Phalaenopsis hybrid cultivar. The sequence goes on from JXCR01130612.1 coordinate 26,725, forward strand.
ACAATAGTACAATGTGGGGAGATACTATAGATGCATGTTACACGGTCATGACAGTACTGTACAACCTCATATGTGCAAGGTTGTTGTGTGGACACAATCTATGAAAAGTAGAAAACGAGAGAGCAGGAAAGAACTGGAATATACTACACTTCTTCAAAATCACTTGGGCAAAAGATACGGGATATAAATGCAAGTTAAACTGAACATTTAAATTGTATAACAAACTTACCTGTCATGTTGGGATTTTGGTGAGTGCCTCTAATTAATTTTGTCTTTTCTGTCAGTGGTTGTGTGGTTGCTTTCAGCCCTGGCAAGGTGATGGGTTGAGTCTGCACCATCAACTTCGATTTTAACTGGTCAAACCTTTGTTTGGACAGAGGTTCAGTGAGGTTGTCAGCAGGTTGGTCCTGAGTACTGATATAATGAATTTATAGCTCTCCAGATTGAATATGATCCTTGATAAAATGGTAGCCAATTTCAATAGATTTAGTGTGAGCATGGAATACTAGGTTATCATCAATAGTCATGATGGACAGATTATCATAATAAAGTTTGGTAGGATTGAGGGATATCAAAATCTTGTAGAAGTCGCCCTAACCATATGACTTTGGTTTGTAGATGTTGCAAGGGCGCGGTATTAAGTCTTCGTCGATGATCTAGCAACCATATGTTGCTTCTTAACCGTCCAAAAGATCGGTGTGATACCCAAGTATAGCGTGTAGTGGACCAGCGACTTGAAGAATTAGCCACTCAACCAGAATCTAAGAAGGTTTGTAATGTAAGATCAACAAATGTAATTAGGATGTCATGGTCCGTTGCACCCTTTAAATAAATAACAAAATACATGTTTAAGTAATTGATTGTGGTATATAGAAGGAGCATGCATGTGTTGGTAGAGATGATTGGCAGTAAACGAAATGTTCGATTTGGTTATTGCGAGGTATTACAGTGATATGGCCAGCTTCCGATAAGTTATTCGCTCCAAAATCTCTTCTTGCCACCAAGGGTCAGTTTGGGGCAACCATAGCTTATCCAGCTTATCCAAATAAACAACTTATTCAGATAAGCATCTTAAACAACTTATCCTGATAATCTGCTGATAAATAACTTAACCTGATAAGTTGGCTAGCTGTTTGGTTTGTCCGTTTCAAAAACAATTGATTTTGGATAAATGATCATTTTGCCCCTGCTCTAAATAAGTTATTTAGCTGTTTGGTTTATGCGTTTAGAAAACAACTGATTTGCAGTTTTTTTTGATAAAATAACATTCTGACAGGCATGGTGCTGTTGTTTACACTAGAACTTTAACGACTACACATTTGACAGTTAAGAACAAAAAATATCATTTCATAACAGTACAAAATTTTGATAGTTTCAATAATTTTATTTAATTATATATAAAAAAAGCAAAATGCATATTTACATATCTAACATCTATAAATAACAATTCAGAAAAATCTAACATCTTTACATATCTAACATTTCAGATACCTAATTAAAACCAAAACACATATGAAACTACAATTAATAATAGGATTATAACATTCATTTTAAATGTAAAAGAATCATGTCATGAGCACCGTTGTTCAATTAGTGCACGATCGAACTCCGAGCAACATTGTCCGGTCGGGAAACAGTTGAACCACAAGTGATGTTCACGGATTGTGATACCGTCGAACCCTGTGTAACTTTGTCTGATTGGGATAACGTTAAATCTGACAGACTGTCAGCCCACCGAAGAAGCTGCAGTTGTCCAGTTTGTTTCTCCACTGCGGGCACCTATAGAACTGTCGTCGTAGCTATGTTGTCGGCGTGGCGTGAGTAACAAGCACGATAGTCTGCAACGTCACATCACTTGCCTAAACTTCCTTGAATACCTGGAACTCATCATCCTGCAATTACTAAAAAGAAAATATATCACTTAAAATAGAGGAAATAAAGAAAATGTAAATGTAAATATGAAAGTTTGGTTGTTAGATTTGTAAATAAATAAAAATAGTGTGGATTTTGGAGTACTCTTCAATTAAGTACATGTTGACTCCATCATGTATAGAGTTTCATCAAACTTCCTTAAAACCAGTGCTAATATTTCTTTCTTATATAGAGATGGAGATTGGATGTTGAAATTCATTAGAGAATTAAAGCATTGGTTGTCAGCTAATTTTCAGGCATTCGTCTATGCCAGCCACTTCAAGATGAGAAGAGGAAAACTTGAGAGTAAAAGATCAGTCCAATTGGCAATCAGCATCACCATTTGTCCAACAGAAATCTCCATTATTTAGGCACCAATACTACTGCAACAACATAATTCATATCATAAAACTAAATGGCAAAAGCTTTTAATATTAGTGTAAGGATCATTCAAAGTCATTTGATGAGCTGCCCCAAAGTTTGATATTTTACTTTCTGCAAAGCCATTTGATGAGCTGCCCCAAAAAAGAAAGAAACTAATATGTTCTATTTGGAGGGTAATACATCATAACCACTGCTTGAGAAAAACATAAAAGGTCTCTGAAGCACCCTAAACAGGTACAATATTCTTCTAATGCAAGCACTTCTCAAATTACCAAAGTGTGGAAGCAACGGTTGCCCAACACTTCTCAAAGAAAATCCTGTGGAAGTACTAGCCGCTCCAAACTTGGAAGGTTATAAGCATTCCATTAAACAACACAAAGAATTTATAATAAGCATGTTCCATACAAATAAGCTTTCAGATATTGTGAATCCCATTCATTTTAACTCGAGATAAAGTATAAACTATCTGCTGCTCATCTTTAA
>JXCR01130612.1:88645-99282 GCA_002079205.1 Phalaenopsis hybrid cultivar
AAACAACAAAACACCTTCGAAGGAAGCCATAAATATGCAGTTCACTTCAGCAACTTCTATCTCGATACCATCAACCCAAATTCCTCAAGAGAAATCATAGAATTAAGATGAAAAAGGAATTTTCTCCACTAATCAATCATGGCCTAAACCTCCCTATCACTTCCAATTAAACCGATACAACTAACAACACCCTCCCAAATCAGACAGCTTATATCCTCATGACCATACATGAAACCTTCATGCCCTAAACATAAATTGCATACGACATCCCATCATACAAACCAAGCTAGTTTAACGTGTCAGTCGACCACCGCAGCTTGCCAGAGAACCATACATCTTCTGCGGCTGCATCACCGCTGGAGCTGCAGAGATGTGAAGCAGCTGAAAGAATGAAACTCATGACCGCCAAGAAAGATGAGATTGAAAAACCTCTATGAGTGTGTCTCTGAGCCCTGAGGTTGCCGTCTTCTGAGGTCTCCTCTGCCACACGAGAGCTATTTGGACACCACCGGATTCGGTAAACTTGCATCGCCATCAAGAGAAGACGACACATAATTTGTAGCTCCGAGTTGGATATGTTTGAAGCTTATCTAATGGTGTTAAGAGTTGAGAGAGGGAGGGGAGGATTTATAAGAGTGAGTAGGAGTGGGGTTAGAATATTAGCTCTATAATAGTACAATGTGGGGAGATGTTATAGATGCATGTTACGCGGTCAAGATTGCATTGTACAGCCTCATATGTGTGAAGAGCATTGTGTGGGCACAATCTATTAAAAGTAGACAATGAGAAAGCAGGAAAGAATCAGAAAATACTACACTTCTTCAAAATCACTTGAGCAAAAAGACATAGGATATAAATGTAAATAAAACATAACATTTTAGGTGAAGGTTATAACAAACTTATCTTTCATGTTGGGATTTCAGTGATTTCTTGTAATCAATTTTGTCTTTTATGCCAGTTGTTATGTGGTTGTTTTCAGTCCTGACAAGGTGATGGGTTGAGTATACGCCATCAACTTGGATTTTAACTTGTCAAACCTTCGTTTGGGCAGAGGTTTGGTGAGGTTGTCAGCAGGTTGGTTCTGAGTAGTGATATAGTGAATTTGTAGCTCTCCGGTTGAATATGATCCCTGATAAAATGGTAGTCTATTTCGATAAATTTCATGTGAGCGTGGAACACCAGGTACTTATGATGGAGAGATTATCACAATAGGGTTTGGTAGGATTGAGGGATATCAAAATCTTGTAGAAGCCGCCTTAACCATATAAGTTTGGTTTGTCGTTGGTGCAAGAGCATGGTATTCCGTCTCATTTGAAGATCTAGCAACCGTATGTTGCTTCTAAACCGTCCACAAGATCAGTGCGATACTTAAGTACGAGTAATAATAGCCTGTAGTGGACCAGCGACTTGAAGAATTAGCTACTCAAGCAGAATCCTAGAAGGTTTGTAATGTAAGATAAGCAGATGTAGTGATGATGTCGTGGTCCGTTATACCTTGTAAATAACAAAATACATGTTTAAGTAATTGATGGTGGTATTTAGCAAGAGTATACATGCGTTGAGAGAGTTGATTGACATTAAATGAGATGTTCGGTCAGGTTATTATGAGATAATACAGCGATCTGATCAGTTTCCTGTAAGTTGTTGGCTTATCCAGTTATTGTGTATATGTTGTTTGATGGTTTATCTTTAATAGCAACAGTGTAGAAACAACCTTGCATCTCTACATGCCTGCGATTTGGTGCGAGTGATTTGAATTCCAAGATATCTGAAGACATGTCACAAATCATTAATTGGAAATATGGGGTAAATTTTTGTCTTTAGCTCTACCATTGTGGATTCACATTCTCCTATAATCAGAATGTCGTCAATATGTAGAAGAACATTAATGATGAGAGGAGATTGTTTGAAAGAATGAGGAGATGGTAGCAAATCATTATCTTTGAGATTGGTTAAGGCTACAGATGTCATTTTTGAGTAAGCATACATTTTTCGGGAGTTGAGGATCAATGAACACAATGGTTTGTTGCATATAAATAGTGGACTTCTTCACTTAGATCGTTGACTAGCTTCACTCAAGAACGTTAGATCTCAAAATTAGTGTTAGCAATATATATAATCATTTAAACACAAAATTAACAATTTCAAGACATCTTCCGTAAAACCTTGATTGTAGATATTTAAACGATTCTTTTTCTAAACTTTTATTCAAAAAATTGAGCATTCAAATGCTACACCAATCTACAGAATATAATCACGCTTAATTTCGATGAGCGAACGGAAAAATTTACAGTTGAATTTTACAGCTGATTTACAGCTTTTTGTAGATTAAATATTAGTTTGATAAGCATTATGTTGTTGTTTACACTAGAACTTTAATCACTACACATCTGACATTTCAGAACAAAAAATTATCATTTCATAACAGTAAAAAAGTATGATAATTTCAATAATTTTATTTAATTATATAAAAAAACAAAATGCATATTTACATCTCTAACATTTATAAATAACAATTCAGACAAATCTAACATCCTTACATATTTAACATTTGAGATACCTAATTAAAACCAAAATGCATATTGAAATTACAATCAATAATAGGATTATAACATTCATTTTAAAATGTAAAAGAAGCATGTGATGAGCACCGTAGCTCGGTTGGTGCACGATCGAATTTCAAGAAACATTGTCCGATCGGGAAACAGTCGAACCACAAGTGATGTTCTCGGATCGTGATACCGTCGAACCCCGTGCAACGTTGTCCGATTGAGATAATGTTGAATCTGAATGACTGTTTGCCACCTAAAAAAGCTGCAGTCGTCTGGTTTGTTTCTCCACCGCTGGCACCTATAGTACTGTCGTCTGTATTATATTGCCCGTGTGACGTGAGTAACAAGCACGACAGTCCGCCGTGGCACATCACTTGCCCGGACGTTCTTGAATACTTGGAACTCATCGTCCTGCAATTACTAAAAAGAGAATATATAAGTTAAAAAATAGAGGAAATAAAGAAAATGTAAATGTAAATATGAACGTTTAGTTGTTAGATATGTAAATAAATATAAATAGTGTGGATCTTGTAGTAGTACTCTTCAATTAACCACATATTGACTCCATCATGTATAGAATTTCATCAAACTTCTTTAAAACCTGTGTTAATATTTCTTTTTTATATAGAGATGGAGATTCAGATGTTGAAATTCATTAGATAATAAAAGCATTGGTTGCCTGATAATTTTCAGGCCTTCTTCTATGCCAGCCACTTCAAGATGAGAAGAGGAAAGCTTGAGAATAAAAGATCAGTCACATTGGCAATCAACATCACCATTTGTCCAACATAAATCTCCATTATTTAGGCACCAAAACAACTACAACAACATAATTCATAGCATAAAACTGAATGGCAATAACTTTTAATATTAGTGTAAGGATCATTCAAAGCCATTTGATGAGCTACACCAAAGTTTGATATTTTACTTTCTGCAAAGCCATTTGATGAGCTGCCCCAAAATAAGAAAGAAGCTAATATGTTCTACTTGGAGGGTAAAGCATCATAACCATTGCTTGAGAAAAACAGAAACGATCTCTGAAGCACCCAGGAAGAAGTACAATATTCTGCTATTGCAAGCACTTCTGAAACTACCAAAGTGTGGAAGCAACAGGCCCAGCTCTTCTCATAGAAAATTCCGTGGCCGTCCTAGCCGCTCCACACTTGGTAGGTTATAAGCATTTCAATAAACGACACAAAAAAAATTATAATAAGCATTTCATACAAGTAAGCTTTCAGAGATTGTTAATCCCATTCATTTTAAATCAAGATAAAGTATAAGTTGTATGTTGCTCATCTTTAAAGCAGCGGTTGCCCTTGAAGTCATGGGCCATCCAAGTTGCTTAATCGCGACAGCACGTGTAAAAGTAAAAAAATGAAAGCTTAGGTGTTAAATATGTAAATCCATAAGAATTAAATTTAAAAGCAAAAAGTTCGACGTGGATGTCAGAAACTCTTTCCACATGAAGGATGGCAGTTCGGGTCTTCCCACTCACATGACAGAAAATAACAACCGGATTTCTCCCTGTAGCATATTCGGAACACCAGAAGTATTCTTATATATTTTACACTCAGCAATAGCAACAGTAATGTGAATTTCCTGCAAGAATCAGGACTCAGCAGCCAAAAGAATTTTCAGCTAAGAAAAGAGGACAGCAGTGAGAACAACAGTGCAGGCAGCAGCTAGAGAATCGCAAGGAAGCAGCAGCAGTAGAAATAAGGAAAAAAACCAGCAATTGGAATGAAAAACAACAACTGTTAATTAAGGGAAATATGTATACCCAAGCAAAAACTAACATTAATAACTTTTCAATCTAAAGCCATCTTTCCAATCTTCAGGACATGAGTGTTAAGATAAGTGCAAACAACATATACACTAGTAAACTTCTTTTAAATAAAGCAACAATTACATAGCACACAGTTCAAATGTAGTTAGATTTCTCACATCTAATCTACAATATTTACACACGTAGCACTCAATTATTTAATACCACATAGCATATATACTAGTAAACTTCTTAAATTTTCTTCTTGCTTCAATCNGAGTGTTCTAATAGGGACGAAGCGGTAGTATTCTAACAGTAATATAGTAATCGACAAGATGACTCGACAACGAACGCTAGGGCAGAAACGAAGTGGGGGTAATTTGGATTATTAGCGAGGCGAAAGCTGGGGCCNTGAACGCTAGGGCAGAAACGAAGTGGGGGTAATTTGGATTATTAGCGAGGCGAAAGCTGAGGCCCCGGGGTCGATCCCGCGGCCCGCTTTTCGCCCGCTATTGCCGCGAAGTCACGAGACAAACAGATACTGTTCGCGGTTTGGGGACGCGCCGCTAGAAAAAAGCGCCCCTAATCGGACCCTTGAATCAATTTTTTTCAATACTTTTATTAAAAAAAAATTGAGCTTTCAAATACTACATCAATCTACAAAATACAATCACGCTCCATTTTGTCGAGCGAACGTGTAAATTTACGTTTCGTTTAATAAAATAACATATCTTGACGTCTTCTCAAATTATTTTAACGGAACAAAAAATTTTCATTGTTTTAAAAAGGAAATGACGATTCCTCGACGCTACTTTTAAAGGAACTTCCCCAAACAACAAAACACCTTCGAAGGAAGCCATAAATATGCAGTTCACTTCAGCAACTTCTATCTCGATACCATCAACCCAAATTCCTCAAGAGAAATCATAGAATTAAGATGAAAAAGGAATTTTCTCCACTAATCAATCATGGCCTAAACCTCCCTATCACTTCCAATTAAACCGATACAACTAACAACACCCTCCCAAATCAGACAGCTTATATCCTCATGACCATACATGAAACCTTCATGCCCTAAACATAAATTGCATACGACATCCCATCATACAAACCAAGCTAGTTTAATGTGTCAGTCGACCACCGCAGCATGCCAGAGAACCATACATCTTCTGCGGCTGCATCACCGCTAGAGCTGCAGAGATGTGAAGCAACTGAAAGAATGAAACTCATGACCGCCAAGAAAGATGAGATTGAAAAACCTCTATGAGTGTGTCTCTGAGACCTGAGGTTGCCGTCTTCTGAGGTCTCGTCTGCCACACGAGAGCTATTTGGACACCACCGGATTCGGTGAACTTGCATCGCCATCAAGAGAAGACGACACATAATTTGTAGCTCCGAGTTGGATATGTTTGAAGCTTATCTAATGGTGTTAAGAGTTGAGAGAGGGAGGGGAGGATTTATAAGAGTGAGTAGGAGTGGGGTTAGAATATTAGCTCTATAATAGTACAATGTGGGGAGATGTTATAGATGCATGTTACGCGGTCAAGATTGCATTGTACAGCCTCATATGTGTGAAGCGCATTGTGTGGGCACAATCTATGAAAAGTAGACAATGATAAAGCAGGAAAGAATCAGAAAATACTACACTTCTTCAAAATCACTTGAGCAAAAAGACATAGGATATAAATGTAAATAAAACATAACATTTTAGGTGAAGGTTATAACAAACTTATCTTTCATGTTGGGATTTCAGTGATTTCTTGTAATCAATTTTGTCTTTTATGCCAGTTGTTATGTGGTTGTTTTCAGTCCTGACAAGGTGATGGGTTGAGTATACGCCATCAACTTGGATTTTAACTTGTCAAACCTTCGTTTGGGCAGAGGTTTGGTGAGGTTGTCAGCAGGTTGGTTCTGAGTAGTGATATAGTGAATTTGTAGCTCTCCGGTTGAATATGATCCCTGATAAAATGGTAGTCTATTTCGATAAATTTCATGTGAGCGTGGAACACCAGGTACTTATGATGGAGAGATTATCACAATAGGGTTTGGTAGGATTGAGGGATATCAAAATCTTGTAGAAGCCGCCTTAACCATATAAGTTTGGTTTGTCGTTGGTGCAAGAGCATGGTATTCCGTCTCATTTGAAGATCTAGCAACCGTATGTTGCTTCTAAACCGTCCACAAGATCAGTGCGATACTTAAGTACGAGTAATAATAGCCTGTAGTGGACCAGCGACTTGAAGAATTAGCTACTCAAGCAGAATCCTAGAAGGTTTGTAATGTAAGATAAGCAGATGTAGTGATGATGTCGTGGTCCGTTATACCTTGTAAATAACAAAATACATGTTTAAGTAATTGATGGTGGTATTTAGCAAGAGTATACATGCGTTGAGAGAGTTGATTGACATTAAATGAGATGTTCGGTCAGGTTATTATGAGATATTACAGCGATCTGATCAGTTTCCTGTAAGTTATTGGCTTATCCAGTTATTGTGTATATGTTGTTTGATGGTTTATCTTTAATAGCAACAGTGTAGAAACAACCTTGCATCTCTACATGCCTGCGATTTGGTGCGAGTGATTTGAATTCCAAGATATCTGAAGACATGTCACAAATCATTAATTGGAAATATGGGGTAAATTTTTGTCTTTAGCTCTACCATTGTGGATTCACATTCTCCTATAATCAGAATGTCGTCAATATGTAGAAGAACATTAATGATGAGAGGAGATTGTTTGAAAGAATGAGGAGATGGTAGCAAATCATTATCTTTGAGATTGGTTAAGGCTACAGATGTCATTTTTGAGTAAGCATACATTTTTCGGGAGTTGAGGATCAATGAACACAATGGTTTGTTGCATATAAATAGTGGACTTCTTCACTTAGATCGTTGACTAGCTTCACTCAAGAACGTTAGATCTCAAAATTAGTGTTAGCAATATATATAATCATTTAAACACAAAATTAACAATTTCAAGACATCTTCCGTAAAACCTTGATTGTAGATATTTAAACGATTCTTTTTCTAAACTTTTATTCAAAAAATTGAGCATTCAAATGCTACACCAATCTACAGAATATAATCACGCTTAATTTCGATGAGCGAACGTAAAAATTTACAGTTGAATTTTACAGCTGATTTACAGCTTTTTGTAGATTAAATATTAGTTTGATAAGCATTATGTTGTTGTTTACACTAGAACTTTAATCACTACACATCTGACATTTCAGAACAAAAAATTATCATTTCATAACAGTAAAAAATTATGATAATTTCAATAATTTTATTTAATTATATAAAAAAACAAAATGCATATTTACATCTCTAACATTTATAAATAACAATTCAGACAAATCTAACATCCTTACATATTTAACATTTGAGATACCTAATTAAAACCAAAATGCATATTGAAATTACAATCAATAATAGGATTATAACATTCATTTTAAAATGTAAAAGAAGCATGTGATGAGCACCGTAGCTCGGTTGGTGCACGATCGAATTTCAAGAAACATTGTCCGATCGGGAAACAGTCGAACCACAAGTGATGTTCTCGGATCGTGATACCGTCGAACCCCGTGCAACGTTGTCCGATTGAGATAATGTTGAATCTGAATGACTGTTTGCCACCTAAAAAAGCTGCAGTCGTCTGGTTTGTTTCTCCACCGCTGGCACCTATAGTACTGTCGTCTGTATTATATTGCCCGTGTGACGTGAGTAACAAGCACGACAGTCCGCCGTGGCACATCACTTGCCCGGACGTTCTTGAATACTTGGAACTCATCGTCCTGCAATTACTAAAAAGAGAATATATAAGTAAAAAAATAGAGGAAATAAAGAAAATGTAAATGTAAATATGAACGTTTAGTTGTTAGATATGTAAATAAATATAAATAGTGTGGATCTTGTAGTAGTACTCTTCAATTAACCACATATTGACTCCATCATGTATAGAATTTCATCAAACTTCTTTAAAACCTGTGTTAATATTTCTTTTTTATATAGAGATGGAGATTCAGATGTTGAAATTCATTAGATAATAAAAGCATTGGTTGCCTGATAATTTTCAGGCCTTCTTCTATGCCAGCCACTTCAAGATGAGAAGAGGAAAGCTTGAGAATAAAAGATCAGTCACATTGGCAATCAACATCACCATTTGTCCAACATAAATCTCCATTATTTAGGCACCAAAACAACTACAACAACATAATTCATAGCATAAAACTGAATGGCAATAACTTTTAATATTAGTGTAAGGATCATTCAAAGTCATTTGATGAGCTACCCAAAGTTTGATATTTTACTTTCTGCAAAGCCATTTGATGAGCTGCCCCAAAATAAGAAAGAAGCTAATATGTTCTATTTGGAGGGTAAAGCATCATAACCATTGCTTGAGAAAAACAGAAAAGATTTCTGAAGCACCAGGAAGAAGTAAAATATTATGCTATTGCCAGCACTTCTCAAACTACCAAAGTGTGGAAGCAACGGTTGCCCAGCTCTTCTCATAGAAAATTCCGTGGCCGTCCTAGCCGCTCCACACTTGGTAGGTTATAAGCATTTCAATAAACGACACAAAAAAAATTATAATAAGCATTTCATAAAAGTAAGCTTTCAGAGATTGTTAATCTCATTCATTTTAAATCAAGATAAAGTATAAGTTGTATGCTCCTTATCTTTAAAGCAGCGGTTGCCCTTGAAGTCATGGGCCATCCAAGCTGCTTAATCGCGACAGCACGTGTAAAAGTAAAAAAATGAAAGCTTAGGTGTTATAAATATGTAAATACATAAGAATTAAATTTAAAAGCAAAAAGTTCGACGTGGATGTCAGAAACTCTTTCCACATGAAGGATGGCAGTTCGTGCCTTCCCACTCACATTACAGAAAATAACAACCGGATTTCTCCCTATAGCAAATTCGGAACACCAGAAGTATTCTTATATATTTTACACTCAGCAATAGCAACAGTAATGTGAATTTCCTGCAAGAATCAGGACTCAGCAGCCAAAAGAATTTTCACCTAAGAAAAGAGGACAGCAGTGAGAACAACAGTGCAGGCAGCAGCTAGAGAATCGCAAGGAAGCAGCAGCAGTAGAAATAAGGAAAAAAACCAGCATTTGGAATGAAAAACAACAACTGTTAATTAAGGGAAATATGTATACCCAAGCAAAACCTAACATTAATAACTTTTCAATCTAAAGCCATTTTTCCAATCTTCAGGACATGAGTGTTAAGATAAGTGCAAACAACATATACACTAGCAAACTTCTTTTAAATAAAGCAACAATTACATAGCACACAGTTCAGATTTCTCACATCTAAACTACAATATTTACACACATAGCACTCAAATATTTAATACCACATAGCATATATANGTTCTAATGTACTTACATTTCTCACATCTAAACTACAATATTTACACACATAGCACTCAAATATTTAATACCACATAGCATATATACTAGTAAACTTCTTAAATTTTCTTCTTGCTTCAATCTAATCAGATAAAAACTCAGTGAAGGGGCAGAAAGAGTACTTGGTTTACTGCATGAAGAACAGCCAATGGCATGAACTGCTACAAAAATTGAACAAAAAAGGGAAAAGGTAACCGGAACAGTACAATATATCCAGCTTTTTAATTGGGCCAATGGTAGTTGCTCTCATTTTAATCGGAACAAAGGAATTCATATAACAAGAACAGTGCTATAAATTTTAAACAAACAAAGGAATTCATAAAACCAACATTTGCTCTCATTTTAAATTTCCTTCAAACAAAGGAATTCTTGAAGCTGAAAACAATAGTTCATAAAATGGTTTAGATCCTTGAATGCCAGTAGAGCATCTCATTTTAAATTTCCTTCAAACAAAATAATTCTTAAAACCAACATTTGCTCTCATCGCAGCCACCAGAACCATCAATATCAAAATACCATTCTATGTGAGCATCTTTACCATCATATACAATACCAGCATAACTAAGAGATCAGCAAACTAAACCCTTAAATTTTTCAAAAACATTATAAATCAGACAATTTTTGTCAACAAGAAACCATGGCAAATGATCCTCGACATCTCAAATTACTTCAACAAAATTATTTCATCAAATACAACCCAAGAGAGAGACTGAAGAGTCATAATCATACTCATAACAAATCATTCTTGTGGCTTGTGTTGCCGGATAACATAAGGCGGGCAAGCATGAGCAGAAATATAATTGCATATGAAAAACATGCTTCAACCAATCACCATGCAACACTGTCCTTGACAGTTTTATTAAAAGGAATCTTGAAGATAGAGATAGCAGTAGATGTACCA
>JXCR01130613.1:0-12618 GCA_002079205.1 Phalaenopsis hybrid cultivar
GTTGGTAAGAGGGAGGCATGGACCTGCTTCCCCCTCCTAACTTGTTGGATACCTCAGAGGCCAATTAAATTTAATATTCTTCGCTCAATGAAATTATCCTTAATTAAACTTTTAAGGACTCACCAAGATATGACATAGGGTTAGGAAAATTACCAAAAATTTTTACCTTCCCTGCTCTTCAAAACTGGCTTGACAAGCATTTAGTTAGGAAAATTACCAAAATTTTACCTTTCCTGCTCTTCATAAACTGCATTAACATGCATTTTAAGTTTCAGGTGGGTAGAAAGAGAAGACTCGCTAGGTACACTTATAGTTTTCAGCGTTGTCTTTCTTGTACTTTCATACTGTATTTTTATACCTACAAATTTGCATGCTAAACAACGTGTCACCCTGCATAAAAACTGAAACTATCAGGATAGCCACATAACCATAATCATAACCAAAACCAAAATTAAAATCNACCATAATCATAACCAAAACCAAAATTAAAATCAACAAAGATAAAATTCACCGCCACAACTTTCAAAATATAAAACAACTCAAAATTTAATCACAAACATCACATAAAACTACAACTTCAACTAAATTAAGACGTCTCTATCAGATGATCGGGAATCCCTCTGAGGAGGTAACCTACGGTTGCTAACGAGTTTTCCCATGGTTTAAATAAAATTATGGAACTCATTAAGTTGAGTTTAGTAAGTTCATTTGGACTAAGTGAATCCGATAGAAAATGGGTGTCGGAACGAGGGTTTAGTAAGTTCATTTGGACTAAGTGAATCCAATAGAAAATAGTGATACCGGAACGAGGGAGCCGTAGGATCCTAACTGGTGTCGCTCTAATCAACTTTAATATGACCTCATAAAATTTAAAGATGCGTTTGATAAGTTCATTTGGACTAAGTGAATCCAATAGAAAATAGTGATGCCGGAACGAGGGAACGTAGAATCCTAACCGGTGTCGCTCTAATCAACTTTAATATGCCCTCATAAAATTTAAAGAACTTNTTATTTCCCTATTTATTTGTGCCCAATTTTCAAGGGCTTTAACCTTCCTGAATCTTGGATGTAATCTTCACATTAATTGTAAAACTCAACATATTTTAACAAATCAATTGGCCAGATTGAAAGTAAATTAAGATCGAAGTGAAAAGATCATCACAACTTGTTTATCATTTTCATGGCTCAACCAATTCAAATCATCATTTCCCAAATCTCAAGACAAGGAGAAAGACATAGAAAACTACTCATAACTCATGAGGAGGACCAACAAAACTCGGAATTCATGTAAAAAAGCAAAGTCATACAAACTTCAACAAGTAAATAACACTTATCTCTAATTCCTACCCAAGAAAACTCCTCAAAGTTCCTCTGAATCTCTTCCTTTCTTTACAACACACAGAATTCCCGAAGCGGCAAAGAGGAAGATATCTCTCACTTTCCCTCCACTCTTACAATCTCTTAAAGAATTCCTCACAATTAGACTGTCTACACACTACTAGGGCTCTTGGACGCTGTTCTATCCTTCCAAATCCTCGAATTCTTGAGCCTCCTCCGAACTCTTGAGCCACCTCTTCTCATTTTCGGCCAAAGCCTTCTTTTGAAGATGTGGATGAGTTTTCCCAAGAGTTGCCTAAGCATCCCACCAAAAATTGTCCACATTCAATGCACTTTTGGACATAACCGCTGATCTCGTCATCGGCGGCCTTGAGGGTGCCGTTGGCAGACCTTCTAAATTATTTAATATGGAGTCTCGGGAAATTCTCGTCATCAGCACTGTTGGGCTAGCCGTCAGCGCCCTTGTTCAAATCTTCACATTTTGGTCCTTTTCGCTCCAAATTCGCTCCTTTTTGCATCTTTTTGCTCCAATGACCCCTAATTCATCATTACTGCAATAAAACATCAAAAATACCTTTCCTTAAAGCGCAATATCATCAAAAATAGTGTAAAATAGGTATGAAAATCTCAACATATTTTTCTTTGGTCAGACTACTGGCAACCTAAGCGTATCGGTGCAAAAATCTTATCAAGAGTCGGTGAATAATATCATTAGTCATATCCTCTCCCCTCATTGAAGGTCCTTGAGGTAAGAGATAATATTCTAAATCCCTCTTAGTATCCCTCATTTAGCACACATTAACATTATTCTCATTGCCCTAGCCACCTAGACCTCAGACTTACATAAGCTCAATGATCCACATGTGTCAAAGAAATGTCCCCATTTCCTCACAAGGATTTAAGTACCTTAGAGAAGGCCTAAATCCTTGAGCATTGGGTCATAAATGTAGGATAAGGAGTTTAGAGTATTTCTATTGATTTGTGTGAATTAACGGGTTCTAAATCACAACTTGGTGGGTCCCTAAAAGTTTTAAGGATGATTTTCTTCCTCAAATCATAATAGGTTCTGCTGTCCTTCAAAACATCCAAAAGATTATAAAAGTAGTCGAGGCATAACCCTAAAGAACCATTAAAATCTTCTATATCATTTCAAGTTCATTTGAACTTACTATGTTGTTAAATTAATCATCTGAAGCTAAATTCAGATTCAGCGGTGATAATTTAACCTTTGCTCAATGAACCTCGATGATTTAATTATACCATAAGCAGAGTAATTATGTATTCATTTAATGTTCTACTTATGAATTGTAGGAGTGGATATCCTTAAGGTCAAATTAAATTATTAAGGACCTTATGCATATGAATAAAGTTGGGCTTATAGTGCTTTAAAGGCACCCATGATTGGTTATGTTTTTTTTTTCTTAACCTCATTAAGCATATTCAAATCAGGCCTAGTCTTAAGTTTTTTTTTATGGATACATTTTAAATAATAAAAAATGTCGAATTAAATGAATTTAATTCTTATTAAAATGTTGTATTTATCATATAATCACCGATTAGGGGCTTCAAATGAGTAAGTTATCATCTTCCTATCTCTGACCCATATGCTTAGGATCATCCAATTAGATCAACTTCTAAATCACAATAATTTAAGAAAATTACAATTTTACCCTTATTGTAGAAAAAGTGATAAATTGGTTTCTTCCTCTTAACCCTTTATGTTTCAATCTTCTAATAGAGTTCATCATGATCAACATTAACCATTTCCCCTTTGATTTAACCTACATTTTGATTAGGGCTTCAAAATTTCATAATTATTATTTTTCCCTTAGGGCTCTCCACTTCCTAATCTCTTAAATTTAACTCAAATGACTTTGAAACCTTCTTGGTACCCCACTCATGAGTAATTAAAATACCAGAGGAAGACTTATATTTTTTTTGTTTTTATTTAGTTTTTAATAATTATTTTAGTTCAAAAAGAGGGATTTTCAATATTAGTTCATTTAGTAGACCAAAATAAATATTTCATCGTTAAAAAAATTATTGGAGGCTCACCTAGATCAGAGGACCTCTAGGAACAAACTTTGTGATTCTTTGAATTATATTTTATTTTTTATAAAGCTTAGTTAGTTTTAGTGATTAAACAAGTATAAAATACATTTTTATTTCAAAAATTACTTTTTTTATATTTTTCATAAATCTCTGCTACTTCAGAGTACTCGGACAAACTTATTTTGCATTTCTTTTATTTTTTTTTATTTTTTTATAATTATTTGACTAAAATTGTGGAAAAATTCATTTAAATATTAAAAATACATTTTTACATCCATAAAAAATTATAAAATTATTTAATATTGATTTTCTGTTATAAGGAAAGAATTTTTTGACATTTTGAGGTTTTTAATATTTTTTTGACTTTTAATTATTTTTTATTATTTTTAAGTTGAAAAATAGTCCAAAAATGAACTTTATATTTTAACATCAACTTTATTTTTTTTAGGTTCTCCTAATCTCAAGGAACACTCTAAACCAATTTTCATAATTTTTTAACTTTTATTTTAATTTATATAATTATTTAAAGCTAAAATTTATGTTACTTAGAAAATTTATTTTTACATTAAAAACAATGTTTATGGCTTCCAAATGTTTACTTAGAAAATGAGTGATTAGCTTCATCTTCAATCATTTTGGTGATTTTTTGTATTATTTTAAACTTTTTCTAGTTTTTAGTGATTTTTATTAGTTTTAAAATAAGAAAACACATTTTAATTTTTAAATCTGATGTTTAATTTTTTTAAGGTACTCTAACTATCATGAACCTACCAAACCAAGTCTCATAATTTTTTGCCTTATATTTTAATTTTTATTTTTTTAATTAAAATAATGATGGTTAATGTTGAAAAATTAGGGCTTTCAATCTAAGGGGTGCTCTATGAAGTTGGAAAAATTAGGGAACACTCCTAAGCACATGAAGATCAAGCCCTCCAAATTTTTTGGTATGGTGATTGCTCTTTAATTAACTATGATTTAAATAAGTTTTTTATGCATTTAATTAATTAAAAAATTAAATATTAGTTAAATATTTTTTATTTTTATCCCACATTATTCTCCTCTGTTCAGTGAGCACATGGGTATTTTTATTTTATTTTTATGATTTTTCTACACCAATTTATGAATTTTTAAAGTTTTCATAATTAATTAAATTAGAGGTGACCTAATTTTCTACTTATTCGCGTCACAAAATATAGTGGCCTCCGATTCGCTGTGCTTTTAACGCAAGCCTACCACACGTCTCATGGTTCATGTCACATAGCTTCATCGAGCTTGATCTGGACCATCTGTTTGATACACACGCAATCTGACGGCTTCTGTTCATCGCACGCCCTAACCCAATAATCGTCTAGCTTCTAGACCTAAGATCTCACTCGATACAAAACTAAATCCCATGTGGTTTGTTCATACACCTTCCTCTAGGCCAAATGAACATATCTCTGTTGTTACATGCATATACAATACAAGTTTCTTCATGAAAATAAGCCAAAATTTAGGAATTTTGAGTTATACCTTTATCCAAGAGGTGAGGCCTTAATTAGGTTGGTTTTTTAGCTTTGTCTTGGTCCCACAAACATTCTCAAAGCATTGAATCTATCTATGGTTGGGGTTGTGTAGGAGTTTGATCAGAGGGTGGTGCGGTCTTGATCAAGTTCTAGTGCAGAGGGGGCTTTTTATTGAGGAAGTGGTTTTGAGGTCTAAGGGAGCTTGTTAGATAGTTAATTTGTAGTTTGGTTGAGTTTGGTGGGATGGTCAGAAAATTTCCTGATTTTAGGTGGTGAGATTGAGCTCAGGTAATGGAAATGAGGGGCTGAGAACAAATGGATTGCACTTAGAATTGTTGTGGGAAGCTCTGGGAGCAATTTGGAAGAGTTTCACTAAGTATTTGGCACCTCTTCCCATTTGGTTGTGAGGGGGTTCAATTTATAGCCATGGCTATAGTGACTAGCAAGGCAAGCCAGGGGGTGCAAAATGCTTCCTAAGTGGAGGGTTGAGCGGCTTGACCAATTGGGGATTGCTACAATAGATAGATGTAATTTGGATTTGAACCCAAGGGGAATGCTTTTCATTTTTTTGTTTTTCAACCAGTAAGGCAGCTGGCTAGGATAGGGGAGGTTGCTAGCTGGCTCAGTGAAGGCCAGAGAAGGTTTAATTGTGATAAGCTTTGGGGTTTAATGGTTGATTGCATGGGTTGGAGAGTTTAGCCAAATTAGGAGGACGGGTTCCCCATTTTGAGGGACACTTGGTACATGGCACCAAGATAGGTTCCTTTGTTATTTTATTAGTATCCTAGCAAGTTTAGGAATTACGGAGATGATTAAGCTTTGATTAGTCAAAAAGGTTTAGGCTAATTTGGTTTTTAGGCTTAAAATTGGGTTTAGGCTAAAAATTGAATTTGTACCTCATTTAAAAATTAATTGAGAGGACAAATTACTATAGGAGAATGTCATGAATGGTTTNGAATTCAAAAAAAAATAGCCGACAATTTCTGGCGACTCTGCTGTGGATTGGTTTCTCTATCCATTGTGATCAAGAGGTTTTGTTTTCAAACATCGGTAGTGTGCCCATATCCCTAGTGGGTCAGACTATCATTCTTCCTTTGACGTACTTCGCTCATTTCTTCCTTGAGTAGGTATTGTCAACTCCCTTGATTCTGGAGTCACTGTTTAATCACCCATAAGCAGAAATATTCCGGAATCTTTAAATTTTAAATAGAATGGACTCCCAATAGGTGTGAGATGTTAGGAGACGATTCGTAGGAGTAAATTTGATTGGAGAAGCTTTCTCTTTAAATCACGAACACATGTCCTACACATCCTACTCTTTCCTTTATTTATGACATTTTGATTTGATTGTTTAAAACCTATAAATAAAGCCTATGTATGTATATATATATATATATAAAGAAACTTGTTTGGATAAGTCTCAAAAGAGACACCTAGTTAAATGATTTGGTTTGATTCAAGATAGTTGTCCTAAATTGTTGCAACCATGGCTGCAAACATCGTGAGTTTAATTTCTGGAAAATTTGAAAATAAAAAAAATGACTACACCAAAGTTGATCTTCTCCTTTGACACTGGAATGGACTTGACTCTAAATAAGAACGAGTTGCCTGATAGAGCCGTCATTCACTTTGGACAAGGATTTGACAATACTGACATTAAGTTTGGAGACCTTACCGTTGCTGTATTGAGAATTAAAATTCCTGAAATGATGGAGCCCATAGTGGAATTCAACCTGAAGTCGACACATGAGTTCCCACCTTTGAAAAGGGTATCAGCTGAGAAGAACATTGATACTGTTGTAAAGATGGATAAAATTGTCAAGGATACTGTGAAATTAGTATCCTAGCAGTTTAGGAATTACAGAGATGATAAAGCTTTGATTAGTCAAAAAGGTTTAGGCTAATTTGGATTTTAGGCTTAAAATTGGGTTTAGGCTAAGAATTGAATTTGTACCTCATTTAAAAATTAATTGAGAGGACAAATTACTATAGGAGAATGTCATGAATGGTTTAGGAAGTGAATTTGGTGGAGTTGAATTGGCCACTTGGTTTAAATTGATGGAATTTTGAAGTGGAGTCAATTTAGGGTCTTTAACTTAGGCTTAGAATTTGGGTTCAATTTGGCTTGCATATGGTTTCAGTTAAGCTTGAACATGATGAAATTTGATTTGTATTTGAAATTAGGGAAGTATGAAATGAATTTAGTGAAAAATGAGGGTCATTTAGGCATTTTAGGGATTTAGGGGCATTTTAGGAGTTATGGTCAAATTTGNGGTCAATTTAGGGTCTTTAACTTAGGCTTAGAATTTAGATTTGGCTTGCATATGGTTTCAGTTAGGCTTGAACATGATGAAATTTGATTTGTATATGAAATTAGGGAAGTATGAAATGACTTTAGTGAAAAATGAGGGTCATTTAGGCATTTTAGGGATTTAGGGGCATTTTAGGAGTTATGGTCAAATTTGTTGTATTTTGGAGCAATTAAAGTTTTCTGGTGGTTAGGATTGATTCAGGTGAGGTTCCGAGTGAATTCAGAAATTTTTGTAGATTTTTGGGTAGGGGGGCATTTTGGTAATTTTTGGAAAGGTATGGGGTATTTTGAAAATTTTGAGAAAAATGGGGTATTTTGGGCAATTTGAATGGTTTGATGTGNGGAGTGAATTCGGAAATTTTTGTAGATTTTTGGGTATGGGGGGGCATTTTGGTAATTTTGGGAAAGGTATGGGGTATTTTGAAAATTTTGAGAAAAATGGGGTATTTTGGGCAATTTGAATGGTTTGATGTGTTTTGATATAGTTTTTTGAAGAGAACTTTGAAATTTAGATAGTTTTGAGAAATTTAGGGCTCTATGGGTGTTTTGGTAATTTTAAGAAAATTTGGGGGTAGAAGGCAAAGTTGGATGTTTGGGTGAAATTGAAGTTCATTAAATATGCCAATCATGATGTTAACCATATTGTGTCATGAGACCAAGGGAAAGCTCATTTTGGATCCACCATGTGTTGGTCTTGTCCACCCTAAACAAAGGCTAAGAGCTTGGGGACCACCCTCATGAGTTTCCAAAAGAGTGGGGAAAGATCAAATGTGATTGATTTTAGGGTTTTGAGAATGTGAGTAAGGGTTTCTGTACTTGTGTGTGAGCCTGACCAATACCAAGCCACCTGGGGCTAAATCTAAGACCTTATAGTCTTATGAGGATTCACTTTGAGCTCCCCCATGTTGGTTTCAGCCTTCTAAGTGCTAGAGGTCAAATTTAAACATGTGGAACTCCAAGAAGAGTAAGGAGGTGTTTAGAATTTCTAATGGGGTGGAGATCCATCACTAGTCCTATAGGATAGTCAACATGAAAGTCTTATGGCTAGATCTTAGGCTTTTAAGGAATAAAGATTATACCTCAAAAAAAGTGAGGTCAATAATTAGGTTCAGTGTAAGTTGAACATAGAGTCGAAATTAAGTATAATTTGTTGAACATAAATTTAGGGTTGGGTCTAGTTTGAGTTGACCCCAAGATTTAGGGTTAGGTTTAATTTGGGTTGAACCTAAGGTTAAGGTTAGGTCTAGTTTAAGTTAGACCAAATGTTTAAGGTTATGTTCAATTTGGGTTGAACCTAAATTTGAGGTTGGGCCTAGTCTGAGTTAGACCCAAAGTTTATGGTTATGTTTGATTTGATTTGAACTTAAGGCTAAGGTTGGGTCTAGTTTTANGTGTACTTGTGTGTGAGCCTGACCAAGACCAAGCCACATGGGGCTAAATCTAAGGCCTTATAGTCTTATGAGGATTCACTTTGAGCTCCCCCATGTTGGTTTCAGCCTTCTAAGTGCTAGAGGTCAAATTTAAACATGTGAAACTCCAAGAAGAGTAAGGAGGTGTTTAGAATTTCTAATGGGGTAGAGATCCATCACTAGTCCTATAGAATAGTCAACAGAAAAGTCTTATGGCTAGATCTTAGGCTTTTAAGGAATAAAGATTATACCTCAAAAAAAGTGAGGTCAATAATTAGGTTCAGTGTAAGTTGAACTTAGAGTCGAAATTAAGTTTAATTTGTTGAACCTAAAGTTAGGGTTGGGTCTAGTTTGAGTTGACCCCAAGATTTAGGGTTAGTTTTAATTTGGGTTGAACCTAAGGTTAAGGTTAGGTCTAGTTTAAGTTAGATCAAATGTTTAAGGCTATGTTCAATTTGGGTTGAACCTAAATTTGAGGTTGGGCCTAGTTTGAGTTAGACCCAAAGTTTATGGTTATGTTTGATTTGATTTGAACTTAAGGCTAAGGTTGGGTCTAGTTTTAGTTATACCCAAGGTTTAGTGTTAGGTTCAATTTGAGGTGAAGCTAATGTTAAGGTTGGGTCTAGTTTGAGTTTGACCCAAGGTTTAGGGTTTGGTTCAATTTTGGTTTACCTTTCAGTTAAACTTGGGTCTAATTTGAGTTAGACACAAACTTTAGGGTTAGGTTCAATTTGGGTTGAACCTAAAATTAAGGTTGGGTCTAGTTTGAGTTAGACCCAAAGTTTATGGTTAGGTTTGATTTTGTTNGGGTTTACCTTTTGGTTAAACTTGGGTCTAATTTGAGTTAGACACAAACTTTAGGGTTAGGTTCAATTTGGGTTGAGCCTAAAATTAAGGTTGGGTCTATTTTGAGTTAGACCCAAAGTTTATGGTTAGGTTTGATTTTGTTTGAACCTATAGTTAAGGTTGGGTCTAGTTTTTTTTAGATCCAAGGTTTAGTGTTAGGTTCAAATTGGGGTGAAGCTAAGGTTAAGGTTTGGTCTAGTTTGAGTTTGACCTAAGGTTTAGGGTTAGGTTCAATTTGGGTTGAACTTAAGGTTAAGGTTGGGTATAGTTTTAGTTATATCAAAAGTTTAGGGTTAGGTTCAATTTGGATTCAACCTAAAATTAAGTTTGGGTCTAGTTTGAGTTAGACCCAAAGTTTATAGTTAGGTTTGATTTGGGTTGAACCTAAGGTTAAGGTTGGGTCTAATTTTAATTTGACCCAAGGTTTAGTGTTAGGTTCAATTTGGGGTGAAGCTAAGGTTAAGGTTGGGTATTGTTTGAGTTTGACTCAATGTTTAGGGTTAGGTTCAATTTAGGTTCAGCCTAAGGTTATGGTTGGGACTAATTTGATTTGGAAAAAAACTTTAGAGTTAAGTTCAGTTTGGGTTGAACCTAAGGTTAAGGTTGGGTCTAGTTTGAGTTAGACCCAAGGTTTAGGGTTAGGTTCAATTTGGGTTGAACTTAAGGTTAGAGTTGGGTCTAGTTTGAGTTAGACACAATGTTTAGGGTTAGATTCAGTTTGGGTTGAACCAAAAGTTAAGCTTGGGTCTAGTTTGACTTAGACCGAATGTATATGGTTTGTTTCAATTTGGGTTGAATCTAAGGTTAAGGTTGGGCCTAGTTTGAGTTACACCTAAAGATTAGGGTTAGGTTTAATTTGGGTTGAACCTAAGGATAAGTTTGGTCTAGTTTGATTTAAACCCAATGTTCAAGTTTAGGTTCAATTTAGGTTGAACCTAAGGTTAAGGTTTGGTCTAGTTTGAGTTAGACCCAAGGTTAAGGGTTAAACTCAATTTAGGTTGAACCTAAACTTAGGTTCCAATTAGGTTGAACCAAAAAATTTAGGCTTAAGTCAAAGTTGATTTGGACTTATGTTTAGGTTCCATTTAGGTTGAACCTAAAAAGTTTAGGGTTAAGTTTAAGTTGATTTTATTTGATTTGGACTTAGGTTTATTTTCAATTTAAGTTGAACCTAAAAATTTAGGGTCAAGTAAAGGTTGATTTGGACATAGGGTATGATTCAATTTAGGTTGAACCTAAGGTTTTAGGGTTTAGTCTACGTTGGTTTGGACATAGGGTCAAGTTCAATTTAGGTTGAGCCTAAACATTTAGGGTTAATTACAGGTTCGCTTGGACTTAGGTTTAAGTTCAATTTAGGCCGAACCTAAACATTTAGTTTTAAGTCTAAGTTGGTTTGCACTTAAGATTTAGATTGATTCTAAGTTGGCTACACCCAATATTTAGGGTTTGGGTTAGGTCCAAGGTGTTTAGACCCAACAATTTATGGCTAAGTCTATACTTAATTAGGCCTCAGACTTAAACCTAATTATGTTATGTCAATGTTCACTCTATTAGGCCAAGATTAGGTTAGGTTAAGCCTAAACTAGGTTTAGATTCAAATTAGACTAACATTAGAATATTAAGAGTAACTTCATGGTAAAAAGAGTAACCATGTCGTTAATCCCCTAAAACTAAGCCTTAATAGCTTAAACCAAGATTTGGGAACAATTTGGGCTAAATTGCAAATTTTTCAAAGTTATAATTTTGCCCCTAGGGTCCTAAATTTCATTTCAAATTTTTAAAAGTTGGAAATTATTATTTTAGGGTTTAGATTTATCACCCTAAATTCCAAGCCAATTTGCAATTTAATTTCCAATATTTTGATTTTTTATAATTACTTTTCAAAATAATTACAAATTTATAGAAAATTAGTCATTTTCATTTTGGGGATATCTCCNTGTTATAATTTTGCCCGTAGGGTCCTAAATTCCATTTCAAATTTTTAAAGGTTGGAAATTATTATTTTAGTGTTTAGATTTATCACCCTAAATTCCAAGCCAATTTGCAATTTAATTTCCAATATTTTGACTTTTTATAATTACTTTTCAAAATAATTACAAATTTATAGAAAATTAGTCATTTTCATTTTGGGGATATCTCCTAATCTTAGAAAAAATAGGGAATGTTCCCAAGAATGGGGGGAATAATGCATGCAAATTATATATTCTTTGGATTTATATTTAATTTTAATAATTAAAATACTTACATGTGTATTTAATTAATTAAAAAATAAATACAAGTTTTTCATTTTCAATTTTATTTTTATTATTTTTATCCTCTAATCACCGAGTTTAAAGGTATTTTTCCTTTATTTTTATGATTTCTCTAGATCAAAATATTATTTTTTTCAAGTTCTAAACAATTTTTTGAATTTTTTTAATTAAAAAATCTCAAATTTTCTTTTTAATCCTATGCAACACCACGCCTTTCCTCGGATACTCTGAATGCTTGTGCTGCATTATTTGATTGGAGGTCCTTTCTAACATGCTTAAAATATGTTAATTTTATTTGCACNGAATTTTTTGAATTTTTTTAATTAAAAAATCTCAAATTTCCTTTTAATCCTACGCAACGCCACGCCTTTCCTCGGATGCTCAGAATGCTTGTGCTGCATTATTTGATTGGAGGTCCTTTCTAACATGCTTAAAATATGTTAATTTTATTTGCACATTTAACGTCTTTTTCTAATGATATTGCTCTTTAATGAAAGATATATTTAATGTTTTTGGTTGTAGGTACGCTAAATGGAGCAAATAGAACAAAAATAGAGAAATTTAGAGTAAAAAGAAGCAAAGAGGCCAGTGTTGATTTGGTGCCTAGGCACCAGAGGCAGTTATCTAGAAGATTCAATGAACGTGGATGAATTTCAAAGGGGTTCTTGAAGAAACTCTTGGGAATTTTTAGAACTATGATTAAAGAAACTTCTCGAGATTCAAAGGGGGCTTCTTTTAGAGAGATAGAAGATATAATTTAGAGAGAAGGGGAGTCTCCTTGGAGAGGAGAAAGTATGTGAGGCTTACTTAGATTTGGAGGAGAAGAAGAGATGTGAGAGATATCTTCTTCACTACAGTTCTAAGTGAGATTGGAGTGGAATTGTAACAAGAGTGAGGGATTCAAA
>JXCR01130613.1:13077-92934 GCA_002079205.1 Phalaenopsis hybrid cultivar
TTTTGATGAAGCGTATTATTTAATTGAATAAATGACTATGAATAATTTTCAATGACCTTATTAATATATTAATCCTTACAGAATAGCTAGTGTTCATGATTATGATGTTATTTCTTTGTTAACATCTCAAGTAGCTGTAATATCAAAAAAGATAGATCAATTTGGAATGAATTTATCTTAAACACCTCCAGTGAATTAAGAAAATTCATTAAGACAAATCATTGATTCTAACATTCCTACGCTTGAGACTTTAAATGCAATTAACAATAAACCTAATAACCCATATCATAACTATTACAACCCAGTTGGAAAAACCACCCAACTTAAACTGGAATAATAATTCTGGTGGTGCTAACAGTAACGAGGGACCAATCAAGTGAACCCACTAAAAAACTAGAACAACCAGGAAAGTACTAACTATAGGCTTACTCATCCTCAAAAATGTAGTAGTAACCAACAATTTAAGGAGAAGCCTATAGAAGAAATGGTGTTACACATGGGTAATCAATTACAAAGTCAAGGAGAAACAATAAAAAATATTGAAAATCAGTAGGAGCAAATTGGTAATGCACTTAGAAATAGGCCTCAAAGAATTCTTCTAAGTAATACTGAAATTAATCCTAATGAGCAGATCAGAAAATAAGTTAAAAGCAATCCAATTAAGAAGTGGAAGAGAATTGGAGACAATAGTTCAAAAAGAGATNACAATCAAGTGAACCCACTAAAAAACTAGAACAACCAGGAAAGTACTAATTATAGGCTTACTCATCCTCAAAGATTTAGTAGTAACCAACAACTTAAGGAGAAGTCTATAGAAGAAATGGTGTTACACATGGGTAATCAATTACAAAGTCAAGGAGAAACAATCAAAAATATTGAAAATCAGTAGGAGCAAATTGGTAATGCACTTAGAAATAGGCCTCAGAGAATTCTTCTAAGTAATATTGAAATTAATTTTAATGAGCATATCAGAAAATAAGTTAAAAGCAATCCAATTAAGAAGTGGAAGAGAATTGGAGACAATAGTTCAAAAAGAGATTGAAGTTTAGAGAAGAGAAATTGAAAAGTCTGATGAAGATATTTTTCAAGACTTAAAAAAAACTATTTCATCAATGAAGGTCAATTTAGAATGGCCACTACCTCCATTTCCTCAGAGACTTCGACAGCAGAAGTTGGATAAAAAATTTTCAAAGTATCTGGAAGTATTCAAGAAGTTAATGATTAATATATTATTTTTTGAAGCTTTGGAACAGATGCCAAGCTAAGAAAAGTTTATGAAGGATGTTCTTAACAAGAAAAGAAAGTTTACAGAAAATGAGACTATTCCCTTTACTAAAGAACGCAGTGAAATAATTGAGAAAAAGCTTCCTCAAAAACTTAAAGATCCTCGTAGCTTTACTATTTTATGTGCAATAGGAGATAAATTTTACGGGAAANCTGAAGCTTTGGAACAGATGCCAAGCTAAGAAAAGTTTATGAAGGGTGTTCTTAACAAGAAAAGAAAGTTTACAGACAATGAGACTATTCCCTTTACTAAAGAACACAGTGAAATAATTGAGAAAAAACTTCCTCAAAAACTTAAAGATCCTCGTAGCTTTACTATTTTATGTGCAATAGGAGATAAATTTTACGGGAAAGCTGTATGTGATTTTGGGGCTAGCATTAACCTTTTGCCTCTATCTATTTTTTGAAGGTTAGGCTTAGGAGATATTTCTCTTACATTTGTAATGCTTTATTTAGCTGATCGATTGATCACTTACCCGAATGGAATTATAGAAAATGTGTTAGTCAAAGTGGATAAATTTATCATCCTAGTAGATTTCATTGTGTTAGATATGGAGGGAGATAAAGAAATTTGAATCATTTTAAGGAGACATTTTCTTGCTAGTAGAACAACTATAATAGATGTCCAAAAATAAAAGTTAATCATGATAGTCAACGATCAAGAAGTTATATTTAATATATCAAAATCAATGAAATATCTAACAATGGAAAGAGAGGATGAATGTTTCAGAATGGAACTTATCAATCATTTAAGTAATAATAATTTTAGGGAATATTATAAAGATAAAGTGGAACAACAAGAAGTAGATTATGAAGAAGATTCTGATCTGAAAGATGAAACAATTAAAAATACTAATGAGGATACTAATTATGTGCAGGAACATTTTGAGCTATTGGACACTAGTGAAAACAGAAATTTTTTTAGTCCTTAATTGGAAAACCTATTGAACTAGAGATGAAAGTTCTCCCTATACATTTAAAGTCTGTTTTTCTAGGGAACTCATTTACATTGTCTGTTATAATATCCTCAGACCTAACTGAAGATTAAGAACAAAAATTAATGGAAATGTTATGAAATTATAAGAGAGCTTTTGGATGGACAATAGCTAATATTAAATGTATTAGTCCTTCAATTTATATGCACAAAATTTTAATGAAAGAGACTCATAAGTCAAGGGTTGATCCTCAAAAGAGATTAAACCCAATAATAAAAGTTGTAAAGATAGAAATTATAAAGTGGTAGATGCTGGAATTATTTATCCTATCTCGAACAATTCTTGGGTTAGTCATATTTACTGTGTTCCTAAGAAAGGGGGAGTGATGTATCTATTAACTAAAGGACTGAAATAATTCCAATCTGATAAGTCACTAGATGGCAAATTTGCAATTATTTTAGAAAATTAAATATCGCCACAAGAAAAGATCATTTTTTTTACCTTTTCTGAATCAAATGTTTGACAGGTTAGTAGGGCACAAACATTTCTACTTTTTTGATGGATATACCGATTATCATCAAATTCCTATACCTTTTGAGGATCAAGAAAAAATAACATTCATGAGTCCTTATGGGACATTTTCTTTTATATGGATGTTCTTCGGATTATGCAATGCACCTACATATTTTCAAAGCTACATGATGCCTATTTTTTGCGACTTAATTGAGAAAGGAATTGACATTTTTATGGATGACTTTTCAATGTTTGGTACTTCATTTGGCTCATGTTTAAATCATTTAAAAAATTACTAAAATGCTGTGAAGAAACAAAATTAATTCTCAATTGGGAGAAATGTAAATTTATTGTTGTAGGAGGAATTGTATTTGGACATAAAATTAAAAAAAATGGTACAGAAGTAGATCCAAAAAAAATTCAAGTTATTATTAAACTACCTCCTTCTATGGCGAGAGGAATTATGAGTTTTTTTAGGACATGCTGGTTTTTATAGGTGATACATTAGAAATTTGATAAAAATCATTAAGCCTCTATGCCAACTTTTAGAAAAAGATCCTTTATTTGATTTTAATTAGGAGTTCCTAAATGCTCCACTCCAATTATTTCATTTGATTTGGGAAATCATTTGAGTTGGTGTGTGATATGAGTGATTATGCTGTTAGGGCTATTTTGGGACAAAAATATGATAAAATTTTTAAAGTAATATACTATGCTCTTAATGAAGCTCAAANGTGCTTGGGTTAGTCATATTTACTGTGTTCCTAATAAAGGGGGAGTGATGTATCTATTTACTAAAGGAATGAATTAATTCCAATCTGATAAGTCACTAGATGGAAAATTTGCAATTATTTTAGAAAATTAAATATCTCCACAAGAAAAGATCATTTATTTACCTTTTCTGAATCAAATGTTTAACAGGTTAGTAGGGCACAAATATTTCTACTTTTTTGATGGATATACCGATTATCACCAAATTCCTATACCTTTTGAGGATCAAGAAAAAATAACATTCATGAGTCCTTATTGGACATTTTCTTTTATATGGATGTTCTTCGGATTATGCAATGCACTTACATATTTTCAAAGCTACATGATGCCTATTTTTTGCAACTTAATTGAGAAAGGAATTGACATTTTTATGGATGACTTTTCAATGTTTGGTACTTCATTTGGCTCATGTTTAAATCATTTAAAAAATTACTAAAATGCTGTGAAGAAACAAAAATTATTCTCAATTGGGAGAAATGTAAATTTATTGTTGCAGGAGGAATTGTATTTGGACATAAAATTAAAAAAAATGGTACAGAAGCAGATCCAAAAAAAATTCAAGTTATTGTTAAACTACCTCCTTCTACGGCGAGAGGAATTATGAGTTTTTTTAGGACATGCTGGTTTTTATAGGTGATACATTAGAGATTTGATAAAAATCATTAAGCCTCTATGCCAACTTTTAGAAAAAGATCCTTTATTTGATTTTAATTAGGAGTTCCTAAATGCTCCACTCCAATTATTATTTCATTTGATTTGGGAAACCATTTGAGTTGATGTGTGATATGAGTGATTATGCTATTAGGGCTATTTTGGGACAAAAATATGATAAAATTTTTAAAGTAATATACTATGCTCTTAATGAAGCTCAAANACAAAGTGTCTCAATAAATTCTATGTTTCCACAACAAAATAAGAATCACATTTATTCTCATAGATGAGGATTTAGTTCATGGGGTTATGTGCAAGTAAATAAGGAAAATAAATTTTGATGGGCATAGAATTGGAGCTTTTAGAGTGACAGAATAAAAACCTTAGTTTGGTCCAGATGTTTAGAAACTAAAGCGAGATCGTCAGCCTTCAGGTAAAGGGGGGTAAGCAGGAAAGCTAGGGTGCGATCTAGTACCTTCCCAGCCTAACTAAATTGGGTTGAGTTTTTTGCCACATTTCTGAACTAAAATTACTATAAAACTGCGAGTTTAGCAATCAAGCTTTTTGCACTATTTTTGGGGATACTAAGAAAACCTTTTTACTTAAGAAAATCTTTATTTTAACTTTAGAATCATTATAGAAAAATTGTAGTGTAGTTTACATACGTTCTTGTGTGAGTGTGTGTGTGTGTGTGTGTGTGTGTGTATATATATTTACACATACATATTTGGTGTTTTTTGTTTGTTTTTATTGTTTATCTTTAATAGTGTATGTGTAACACAAGATCGAAGAGATTAGTGCCTAACGATTCTAAGTTAGAGGGAACAATTAAGAAAAATTAGGAAATAAAAAGAACTTAACAACTTCCAGGAAATGAAAAATAATTTGCATAATAATTTAGAAAATCAAATTGAAGAGAATATACAAAAACAATGAAAAGATTATGCTAACCCTATCATAGATTAAATTCATCAAAGTATATAAACTCCTTCAATGAAAGTCAGCAAATTTGAATTAAAACAAGCTATCATTTAGATGGTGCAGAATAACCAATTCGGGGGAAGTTTATCTGAAGATCCTAACTTACATCTTGTAAGTTTTCTACAACTTTATGCCACATTTCAGTATAATGGTGTCCTAACTATGTTGTTGGACTTGGGATTTTTCCTTTTTCATTAAGGGATAATGCTAAAATGTGGTTGAACTCATTAGGATCTGGATCTATTAGAACTTGGAGTGACCTAGCACAAAAATTCTTGGCTAAGTATTTTCCACCTTCAAAGGTTACTAAGCTTAGAAATGATATTACATCTTTTAGTCAATGTAAAGGAGAATAAATATACAAGGCTTGGAAATGCTTTAAAGAACTTCTTAGAAAGTTTCCACATCATTCTTTGCCCAATTGGTTAATAATTCAAACATTTTATAATGGGTTAGTAGGATTTCTTAGATCTATTATTGTTGTTGTTGTTGATGATTGATTAATGTTAAAACCTTTTGATGAAGCATATTATTTAATTGAATAAATGACTATGAATAATTTTCAATGACCTTATTAATATATTAATCCTTACAGAATAGCTAGTGTTCATGATTATGATGTTATTTCTTTGTTAACATCTCAAGTAGCTGTAATATCAAAAAAGATAAATCAATTTGGAATGAATTTATCTTAAACACCTCCAGTGAATTAAGAAAATTCATTAAGACAAATCATTGATTCTAACATTCCTACGCTTGAGACTTTAAATGCAATTAACAATAAACCTAATAACCCATATTATAACTATTACAACCCAGTTGGAAAAACCACCCAACTTAAACTGGAATAATAATTCTGGTGGTGCTAACAGTAACGAGGGAACAATCAAGTGAACCCACTAAAAAACTAGAACAACCAGGAAAGTACTAATTATAGGCTTACTCATCCTCAAAGATTTAGTAGTAACCAACAACTTAAGGAGAAGTCTATAGAAGAAATGGTGTTACACATGGGTAATCAATTACAAAGTCAAGGAGAAACAATCAAAAATATTGAAAATCAGTAGGAGCAAATTGGTAATGCACTTAGAAATAGGCCTCAGAGAATTCTTCTAAGTAATATTGAAATTAATTTTAATGAGCATATCAGAAAATAAGTTAAAAGCAATCCAATTAAGAAGTGGAAGAGAATTGGAGACAATAGTTCAAAAAGAGATTGAAGTTTAGAGAAGAGAAATTGAAAAGTCTGATGAAGATATTTTTCAAGACTTAAAAAAAACTATTTCATCAATGAAGGTCAATTTAGAATGGCCACTACCTCCATTTCCTCAAAGACTTCGACAGCAGAAGTTGGATAAAAAATTTTCAAAGTATCTGGAAGTATTCAAGAAGTTAATGATTAATATATTATTTTCTGAAGCTTTGGAACAGATGCCAAGCTAAGAAAAGTTTATGAAGGGTGTTCTTAACAAGAAAAGAAAGTTTACAGACAATGAGACTATTCCCTTTACTAAAGAACACAGTGAAATAATTGAGAAAAAACTTCCTCAAAAACTTAAAGATCCTCGTAGCTTTACTATTTTATGTGCAATAGGAGATAAATTTTACGGGAAAGTTGTATGTGATTTTGGGGCTAGCATTAACCTTTTGCCTCTATCTATTTTTTGAAGGTTAGGCTTAGGAGATATTTCTCTTACATTTGTAATGCTTTATTTAGCTGATCGATTGATCACTTACCCGAATGGAATTATGAAGATGTGTTAGTCAAAGTGGATAAATTTATCTTCCTAGTAGATTTCATTGTGTTAGATATGGAAGGAGATAAGGAAATTTCAATCATTTTAAGGAGACATTTTCTTGCTAGTAGAACAACTATGATAGATGTGCAAAAATAAAAGTTAATCATGATAGTCAATGATCAAGAAGTTATATTTAATATATCAAAATCAATGAAATATCTAGCAATGGAAAGAGAGGATGAATGTTTCAGAATGGAACTTATCAATCATTTAAGTAATAATAATTTTAGGGAATATTATAAAGATAAAATGGAACAACAAGAAGTAGATTACGAAGAAGATTCTGATCTGAAAGATGAAACAATTAAAAATATTAATGAGGATACTAATTATGTGCAGGAACGTTTTGAGCTATTGGACACTGGTGAAAACAGTAATTTTTTTAGTCCTTAATTGGAAAACTTATTGAACTAGAGATGAAGGTTCTCCCTATACATTTAAAGTCTATTTTTCTAGGGAACTCATTTACATTGTCTGTTATAATATCCTCAGACCTAACTGAAGATTAAGAACAAAAATTAATGGAAATGTTATGAAATTATAAGAGAACTTTTGGATGGACAATAGCTAATATTAAATGTATTAGTCCTTCAATTTATATGCACAAAATTTTAATGAAAGAGACTCATAAGTCAAGGGTTGATCCTCAAAAGAGATTAAACCCAATAATAAAAGTTGTAAAGATAGAAATTATAAAGTGGTAGATGCTGGAATTATTTATCCTATCTCGAACAATTCTTGGGTTAGTCATATTTACTGTGTTCCTAAGAAAGGGGGAGTGATGTATCTATTAACTAAAGGACTGAAATAATTCCAATCTGATAAGTCACTAGATGGCAAATTTGCAATTATTTTAGAAAATTAAATATCGCCACAAGAAAAGATCATTTTTTTTACCTTTTCTGAATCAAATGTTTGACAGGTTAGTAGGGCACAAACATTTCTACTTTTTTGATGGATATACCGATTATCATCAAATTCCTATACCTTTTGAGGATCAAGAAAAAATAACATTCATGAGTCCTTATGGGACATTTTCTTTTATATGGATGTTCTTCGGATTATGCAATGCACCTACATATTTTCAAAGCTACATGATGCCTATTTTTTGCGACTTAATTGAGAAAGGAATTGACATTTTTATGGATGACTTTTCAATGTTTGGTACTTCATTTGGCTCATGTTTAAATCATTTAAAAAATTACTAAAATGCTGTGAAGAAACAAAATTAATTCTCAATTGGGAGAAATGTAAATTTATTGTTGTAGGAGGAATTGTATTTGGACATAAAATTAAAAAAAATGGTACAGAAGTAGATCCAAAAAAAATTCAAGTTATTATTAAACTACCTCCTTCTATGGCGAGAGGAATTATGAGTTTTTTTAGGACATGCTGGTTTTTATAGGTGATACATTAGAAATTTGATAAAAATCATTAAGCCTCTATGCCAACTTTTAGAAAAAGATCCTTTATTTGATTTTAATTAGGAGTTCCTAAATGCTCCACTCCAATTATTTCATTTGATTTGGGAAATCATTTGAGTTGGTGTGTGATATGAGTGATTATGCTGTTAGGGCTATTTTGGGACAAAAATATGATAAAATTTTTAAAGTAATATACTATGCTCTTAATGAAGCTCAAATTAATTATACTACTACGGAAAAAGAGTTATTAATAATAATATATGCCTTTGATAAATTTAGGTCTTATTTTATTGGAACTAAATGTATTGTGCATGCAGCTCACTCTATTATTAAATATTTGATGCTGAAGAAGAATGCAAAAACCAAGGTAATCAGATGGGTCCTTTTGATGCAAGAATTTGATTTTGAGGTAGTATATGGAAGGGAACTGATAATCGGATTACTGATCATCTATCTAGGCTTGAACATGAAAATCTGATTAACCTTGAAAATGAAATTAATGAATATTTTTTTGATGAAGTATTTTGTGGTACACCAACATAGTTAATTTCATAGTTAGTAACATTTTACCCTATGGTCTGATATCCCACAACAAAAGAAAGTTATGCATGATACGAGATCTTACTTCTGGGATGACCCTTATTTATATAAATAATGTAAGGACCAAATTATTTGAAGATGAGTACTTATGGAAGAAACTCAACAAATTATTCAAAATTTTCATGATTTTGATTTTGGAAGACATTTTGGGATTGATAGAACTGCATATAAAATTTTACAATCTGGATTTTATTGGCCTACAATATTTAGAGAAGTTAATGCTTATGTAAAAATAAGTGATTGATTTTAGCGAGTAGATAATGTTTCTAAAAGAACTGAAAGCCCCTCAATTTTATTTTAAAGGTTGAAATTTTTTATGTTTGTGGTTTAGATTTTATGGGACCATTTATACCATCTTTCAAAAATACATACATTTTTGTTGCAGTAGACTTTGTATCAAGGTGGATAGAAGTGGTTTCTTTACCTTGCTATGATGCTTAAATCATCATAAAATTGTTAAGGAGAAATATTCATAGTAGATTTGAGATGTCAGAGTAATAATTACTGATGAGGGAAGTAATTTCAAGAATAAAAATATTGAAACATTAGTTAGAAAATACGGTATGAGATATAAAATAGCCACCACTTATCCTCCTCAGACAAGTGGTCTAGCAAAACTATCCAAGCATAAAATTAAAAAAATTCTAGAAAAACTATTAATCCTAGTAGGTGGATTGGTCTGATAGACTGGATGGGGCATTATGGGCTTATAGAACAACATATAGAACACTTATAGGAATGACCCTATATAAACAAATATTTGGGAAGGCTTGTTACTTACAAGTAGAACTAGAGCATAAAGTTTATTGGGCTATCAAAGAACTTAATTATAATTTGAAAGATTCTTATAAGAAATGACTATTGCAATTGAATGAGCTTAAGGAGATCAAAAATGAATCTTACGAAAAATGTGAAGATTTATGAAGAAAATATGAATAAATGGCATGATTAGAAGATTTTAAGAAAGGATTTAAAACCTGGACAAGAAGCTTTACTATACAATTCTAGAGTGAAATTATTTCCTGGGAAATTGAAGTTCAGGTTGATGGGACCATTCATTGTGGTGAAAGTCTATCCTTATGGTGCTATGGATATCAAGGATCCAAAAAATGATAGAATTTTCAAAGTAAATGGACATAAGCTAAAACCTTTCCTTGATGGAAGTAGACCTATATCTAATGAAAGCCTAATGTTGGGTCAAGTTGAGTAAGTAGTAGATAAGATGGGCTGACGATGTTAAAATAAGCTTTTTGTGGTAGGCAACCCATAGTTATAGAGTGGATTAAGTATTGTTTGCTTATATTTGATTGTGTGTATTTGTTTGATTTTCTTTTGTGTTTGAGAGTTGTACATGTGTTATTACTGCTTAAATCACTACAATTCATGACTTAGAGGAGGTTAGGACGTGTATTTGGAACTAAGGCTAACTGATGTTCAATTATGAGCCTAGGTGTTGAGATCGGGTGTCTAGGCGCTAACATATAGAGAGAATGGCACCTTGGCACCCAAAGCCTAGGCGCCACAATTATTGAATCATGATTATGGCAGTTTTTAAGTTTTTCTAACAATTTTCTCCATTAAAACCCACCTAAAACCTCCATTTCATTTCGTTCTTCATCAATTAGAAGGTTTGTGAGTGAAGGAAATCTTGAGAGTTCATGGATTTCAATGCTTTAACAAGTTCAACTCATGAAGATTTCGATTGGAAAAAGTTCCTAAGGAAGGATGCACAAATGCTTCATGATAAAACTCTAGTAAAGAAAAAATTGATAAGAGAAAGAGGATTCATCATGCGTGGAGGGCAAGTAGAAGCAATTATTGCTCAAAGGCGATTAGAAGTATTTTGCTACACCGTTGTCGTTGTCCCTATTTATGTCATGAAGAAATTCTACTCAAATCTTTATGGATTAAATGATGTATTAGTCTATGTTCAAAGTAAGTTAGTAACTTTTACTCCTTCAAAGATCAACAAGTTTTCCTTGGTGGATGACGTACTATTTTGCGAATTTGCTAACTTCACTCTAACTAGAGACAATTTGACTAAAATCTTTAGATTTCTGACGGACAATGCTGAACATTGGAAATTGAAAAATGATTACAAGGTTAGTTTCCTAGCTACAAGATTAAATTCATCATCTAAGCCTTGTAACTTCTTCATTTTTGCTAGATTTTTTCCTACCACAAACATAAGAATTGTTGGATCAAGGAAGATTTTGAGGAATTTCTAAATATCCCTTATACAACATGTATGTGCATCAATCGCTTGGTGGCATTAGAGAAGTGGATAATGACATCAATGATAATATGTAGTGGAGTTTTTGTAGTAGCTTTGATGTGTGTTTGTCGCTTTGATGTGTTTTTTTAAGTTTTTGGTTCCGTAGAATATTAGCTTTGTTTTTTGCTTGTAGTCTTTCTAATATTTTTAGTGNGTTTTCTCCATTAAAACCCACCTAAAACCTCCATTTCATTCCGTTCTTCATCAATTAGAAGGTTTGTGAGTGAAGGAAATCTTGAGAGTTCATGGATTTCAATGCTTTAACAAGTTCAACTCATGAAGATTTTGATCGGAAAAAGTTCCCAAGGAAGGATGCACAAATGCTTCATGATAAAACTCTAGTAAAGAAAAAAATGATAAGAGAAAGAGGATTCATCATGCGTGGAGGGCAAGTAGAAGCAATTATTGCTCAAAGGCGATTAGAAGTATTTTGCTACACCGCTGTCGTTGTCCCTATTTATGTCGTGAAGAAATTCTACTCAAATCTTCATGGATTAAATGATGTATTAGTCTATGTTCAAAGTAAGTTAGTAACTTTTACTCCTTCAATGATCAACAAGTTTTTCTTGGTGGATGACGTACTATTTTGCGAATTTGCTAACTTCACTCTAACTAGAGATAATTTGACTAAAATCTTTAGATTTCTGACGGACAACGCTGAACATTGGAAATTGAAAAATGATTACAAGGTTAGTTTCCTAGCTACAAGATTAAATTCATCATCTAAGCCTTATAACTTCTTCATTTTTGCTAAATTTTTTCCTACCACAAACATAAGAATTGTTGGATCAAGGAAGATTTTAAGGAATTTCTAAATATCCCTTATACAACATGTATGTGCATCAATCGCTTGGTGGCATTAGAGAAGTGGATAATGACGTCAATGATAATATGTAGTGGAGTTTTTGTAGTAGCTTTGATGTGTGTTTGTCGCTTTGATGTTTTTTTTTAAGTTTTTGGTTCCGTAGAATATTAGCTTTGTTTTTTGCTTGTAGTCTTTCTAATATTTTTAGTGTTTGAGTGCTTAGTAGTTTGAGAGTGATTTTAGAAGTTATGTTTTAAAGATTGTGGGAGACTTATAATGTGTGTTTGTATGGGGATTGGATTTAATTTAAATATAAGTTACTGTTGGTGCTTGTTAAAATTAGGTGTTGGAAGATGATTAAAATGTTAAATTTGGCTTACTAGGGTTCGTAGTACCTTAGGTGTGCAGTGCTCATTATTAAAAGTTGATAAAAAAATGAAAAATCAAAATCTGGGTCTTGGTGCTTAGGCTCCGAAACCTGGCACCTAGGCACCCGAAACCTGAGAGACTAGAGCTTATGCGCCAGAACTTGGCGCCAAAAACGTTGGTTTAGCTAAACCACCTAAAATGGGTTAAAAACCCAAATTGTCACCTTCTTCCTCCTAGTTTTCGTGAAATAGAGTTAGGGGATTCTTAGGGCTTCTCAAATTTTGGTTTTTGGGGCAATTTCTTGGCTTGAAAACTTTGTATTTNTAGTGCTCATTGTTAAAAGTTGATAAAAAAATAAAAAATCAAAATCTGGGTCTTGGTGCTTAGGCTCCGAAACCTGGCACCTAGGCACCTGAAACCTGAGAGACTAGAGCTTATGCGCCAGAACTTGGCGCCAAAAACGTTGGTTTAGCTGAACCACCTAAAATGGGTTAAAAACCAAAAATTTACCCAAATTGTCACCTTCTTCCTCCTAGTTTTCGTGAAATAAAGTTAGGGGATTCTTAGGGCTTCTCAAATTTTGGTTTTTGGGGCAATTTCTTGGCTTGAAAACTTTGTATTTGATCTCCTCAACGTATGAGCTTCACTTTAATGCAAAAAAATTTATTTTCACAATGGATTCTTCTCACATTGCTCATGTGTCAAAATTTTTGATTTTTTGGAAGAAATAAGTGATGAATCCATGGTAGAAAGATTCTTACCTTAGAAAAATGTTGTTAGGAGCTAAAGAATATTATTTGGAATTTATGTAGAATTTATCTTGAATTTTTATAGATTATGGCTCCTAAAACTAAGAGGGGAAAAGGAAGACTAGAGTTCGATTGTTGGAAATTTTCCAATAAAAAGGCTCAATACATATACAATGATCTTCTTGCGAATAGAAAGTTGATTCAAGAGAGAGCTTTCTCCAATCCTGATGGAGCTGTTGAAAGTTTAATTATAGCCCAACATTGTGAAAGTTTATATTACTTCACCGTNTTAAGTTTGGGGGAGGGAGAAAAACTTTTGGAAAAAAAAACATAATTTTATTTGTACTTGAGAACTATATTAAAAAAAATATCTTTTTAAAAGTAATATGGGGTATGTGGTGTTATTTTTTCAGAGAAATGTATTTTTTTTATTCTATAGATGTTGTTGTAGACTTAAGTAAATTTTGGGTAATAAAGATTAGTTCTGAAAATTAAGATATTAAGTAAAAGAGAATGGAGATATGATTTTACTATTCAAAGTAAAAAAGAAATTGTATTTTTGAAATACTGAGGATCTTAGATCTATACTTTAAAGAATTGAGACTCTATGAAAAATCTTTTTTGAAAACTAATACAAATTATCAAAGTAAAGAAATGTTACGAGATTTTAACTTTAAGAGGAGGATTGGAAAGTTCAAAATCATTAAAGGTTGATCCAGATATAGTAATTCTTACTAAGAAAAAGAAAAGAAATGATTAAAAATGATCCTAAATGTAAAAAATGTAGAAAAAAAAAGAAAAGAGAAAGAAAGAAAAGAAAAGTATATGTGAAAGTGAGGAGAAGCTTGACGGGATGTTATTACTGT
Source organism: Phalaenopsis hybrid cultivar (assembly GCA_002079205.1). Lineage (NCBI taxonomy): Eukaryota > Viridiplantae > Streptophyta > Magnoliopsida > Asparagales > Orchidaceae > Phalaenopsis > Phalaenopsis hybrid cultivar. Next base: position 27,100 of record JXCR01130613.1, read on the forward strand.
TCAGAGCTTTTAGTTTCTTACAGTATTAGTTTACCTTTGCTAATAGAGTTGTCTTAAATTCTATCTGTTATTTTTCTGAGACTCCTATGTTTTTTAAATTAAAAATAATTTTTGAAATGGATAGAAAATTAGAATTCCTAGACTTGATTACAAAACATTCTTATGTCTTATTTCTAGCATGAAGTATTAAAAATTTCCTAAAGTTTTAACTAACACATTTATAGGACAAAAAGATCTTTAATAAAACCCACTACCACATGTTAACATATTTTTCAAAAGAAATAAGTTACTTGAGGACAAGTAACAATTAAGCTTGGGGGATTTTGGCATGCATAAAATATGTTATTTTTATTTGCACATTTAATGTCTATTTTTTATTGATATTAGGCTTTATTGAAAGCTATTTTTGATGTTTTTGGTTGTAGGTACAATAAATAGAGCAAATGGAATGAAAATAGAGCAATTTGGAGCAAAAAAGAAGCAATGAGGCCAATGTTGATATGNCTATTGATATTAGGCTTTATTGAAAGCTATTTTTGATGTTTTTGGTTGTAGGTACACTAAATAGAGCAAATGGAATGAAAATAGAGCAATTTGGAGCAAAAAAGAAGCAATGAGGCCAATGTTGATATGGGACCTAGGTGATAGAGGCGGTTATCTAGAAGATTTAATGAACATGGACGAAGAGGAGAAGTGAGAGATCTCTTCTTCACTACAGTTCTAAGTGAGATTGGAGTGGAATTGTAAGGAGAGTGAGGGATTCAAAGGAACTAGAATGAATGCTTGGGAAGGAGTTTAAGATAAGTTTTGTACTTTGTTTATTTTATTTAGTCTTGTTTTATGAACTTATATTTATCTATAAATCCATGTTTAGTTGTTTCTTCCACATGAGAACTGAGTAGTTTTCCTTATCTTTCTCCCTACAATGAGGAATGATTGTGTATAGGAATGAAGTTCAATAGAGATGCTTTTAATTCCATAAATTGTGATGATTTAAATTATAAGCTTAATTTACTTATCAATTTTTCCAATTGATTTGTTAAAATCTGTTGTGAAACATAATGGCCCGATTAAGGCCATACTTCCACAAAAAAGTAAGAATCACATTTAGTTTCATGGATGAAAATGTAGTACATGGGTTTAAGTGCAAATAAATAGGAAAACAAGTTTGATGGGTGTGGAATTGGAGATTTTAGAGTGACAGACTAAAATCCATAATTTTGCTCTAGATGTTTAGAAACAAAAGTGAGATTGTTAACCTTCAGGTGAGGAGTAAGTGGAAACTCTAGAGTGAAAGCTAGCATCTTCCCGCCTAACCAGGGGTTTAGAGACTAAACTCTAGATTAGTCAATGTACTTTATGCACTTGAGAGAGGATAAATAATAGGTATGCTCCTATTTAGCATAATATATTAATTATATTTAAAATTATATTATTCCTACACTGATTATAAACTCATTTCAAGGAGAAGGTTGTTTTATACAAATTGAACTCTTCTATACATTTTTTAGAATTGCTTAAGTGGTAACTTTGCATTTTAGCATTTTTATATTATCTTGCATTTACATTTCTGCATTTTCTTAGCATACTCAGCGTTCTTTTNTTTATCTTTCTCCCTACAATGAGGAATGATTGTGTGTAGGAATGAAGTTCAATAGAGATGCTTTTAATTCCATAAATTGTGATGATTTAAATTATAAGATTAATTTACTTATCAATTTTTCCAATTGATTTGTTAAAATCTGTTGTGAAACATAATGGCCTGATTAAGGCCATACTTTCGCAAAAAAGTAAGAATCACATTTAGTTTCATTGATGAAAATGTAATACATGGGTTTAAGTGCAAATAAATAGGAAAACAAGTTTGATGGGTGTGGAATTGGAGATTTTAGAGTGACAGACTAAAATCCATAATTTTGTTCTAGATGTTTAGAAACAAAAGTGAGATTGTTAGCCTTCAGGTGAGGAGTAAGTGGAATCTCTAGAGTGAAAGCTAGTATCTTCCCGCCTAACCAGGGGTTTAGGGACTAAACTCTAGATTAGTCAATGTACTTTATGCACTTGAGAGAGGATAAATAATAGGTATGCTCCTATTTAGCATAATATATTAATTATATTTAAAATTATATTATTCCTACACTGATTATAAACTCATTTCAAGGAGAAGGTTGTTTTATACAAATTGAACTCTTCTATACATTTTTTAGAATTGCTTAAGTGGTAACTTTGCATTTTAGCATTTTTATATTATCTTGCATTTACATTTCTGCATTTTCTTAGCATACTCAGCGTTCTTTTTAATTCATTAGGATTAGCTAATACAAAAAAAAACTTTTTATCATTTAGTATATAATTTAACTATAGTTTAAAAGGATTTTACTAAAGTAATCTTATAAGAGTTTTGTCTATCCCTGTGGGATCAATACTTAGGACTCCATTAGACCCCTATATTAATTGAAACAATACATATGCTTGCATAGTACCCCTAGTGTATAAACCAATTTATCAACTTAATAAAATATTTAANATTTTGTCTATCCCTGTGGGATCAATACTTAGGACTCCATTAGACCCCTATATTACTTGAAACAATACATATGCTTGCATAGTACCCCTAGTGTATAAACCAATTTATCAACTTAATAAAATATTTAATTTTGCACACTATCCGCTAAAAATATAAATTAAGTCAAGTTTATGATATAAAATTACTACGTAACTGCGGGTCGGATAATCAGTTTCCACACTATTATTTCAAGTGGCACAGATCTGAAGCTCATATGCTTCGTGGTTCTGTGATACAAGATAATCATGACCGTCCATTTTTAATACATGAAAATAGACAACATCAGTTCATTATCCCCACTTGATGATAAATCTAGCACCATCCGCGATTAAAGCTTAAGATCTCCTCAGATTCTCCATGAAATCTTGCGCGATTTGTTCCTAAAGCTTCATTGAATCATAGAAAATTTATCTATATGGTGTATTAAGCATGACATGTTCATTTGTTTTATAGAAGACTAAAACAGAAAAANTTAATTTTTACTTTGTTTAAGCAATTGGGAGTAGGATATGAGAAATGGGAGGAAATAGTGCAACCTCTGAAGCCTAACACTACATCTATTTTTAGTGCTTACAAGAAGTATTATGTGTTTGGTTTTGGAGCTAGTTCTTCAGATGCTCCTTCCACTTCTAAAGCTTCTACTTCAAGACCATCTACCTCTAGTACTGCTTCTCAATCTTCAGCCATTGTAAATGATCTTCACACTGATTATCAGGCATCGACGCATGATACTGCTTATCTCNTCATGAAATCTTGCGCAATTTGTTCCTAAAGCTTCATTGAATCATAGAAAATTTATCTATACGGTGTATCAAGCATGACATGTTCATTTGTTTTATAGAAGACTAAAACAGAAAAAAATTTTAGGGTTTTCGATCCATTCCTNCCATGAAATCTTGCGCGATTTGTTCCTAAAGCTTCATTGAATCATAGAAAATTTATCTATATGGTGTATTAAGCATGACATGTTCATTTGTTTTATAGAAGACTAAAACAGAAAAAAATTTTAGGGTTTTCGATCCATTCCTTGTCCTAAAAGGTGTACCCTCATATGGGTTTAACAAACACGATCGCCTCCACCTCCCGAAGCTTGTCATTAGCTCAATTTAGAGTGAAATTGACTCTAGCTATGAGTTATGCTAAATGATGGCTTGGTTCTTGAGCTTAGTTAGAGGGCTCGGGAAGCCTCAATTTTGATTGGAGGAAGATTATAGAGGTCATAAGAAGCTTTTGAAAGAGTCATATTTAAGGTTTGGAGAATTTTATGTTGGACCTAAATTTTTCCCTAGATTTTAATGCCAAAATTAGGATTTTACAGAGGGTTTGAGGGCTTAAAGAGATGGAGGATCAAATGCCTTTGTCTAGGAGAAGATTTTCTCTCTTAAAGGCTAAGGGTTTTGTAGTCTAAGTGGAGAGCATGGCAACCTTTGGAGCTCAAAGGTTTCACCTTTTAATGGCCGTGAGAGAGCTCGAAAAAGGCCAAGACAGGCCTGAGGAGGTTCTTGAGAATCCCCAGAGGATTTTGCCTAGGCATTGGAAAGAGTCAGGGTACTAATTCCCATTTTTGGCAAGATTGACAATGGAAGCTCTAATGGAGAATACAGAGAAATTCCATGGTTTAGAGACATTGTAGGGAGTTGGAGGTGGGGGGTTTGGTGATCTCAGTTATGGTTTGGTTTCACTTAAAAATGAAAGGACCTAAGTGAATTGGGCTAGGATTCCAACTTTGGGGAGGGGTGGTTAGGCGTGATTTCCTTTTTCCTCTCTCCCATTTTTTTTATTTTGTTTTTATATGGACTTGTTTATGATGGGTTAACTTTTGGTTATAGATGACTCATTTAAGGTTGAGTCAAGTGTTTGTTCATAGGTTTAGGCCATGGGGCTAAGGCCTTAGGGATTATGGATGGGTTGGGTTATAGATTTAGGCCTAGGGTTTGGACATAAGCTAAAACCTAATAGGCTTTAAAAGATTCTTTTACTTAACTAAAGAATGATGAAATTGACCATATGGTCACGAGTTTACCATATGAGGTTAAGTTGACCACATGGTCAAGAGTTGTTCATATGATGGTTAAGTTGACCACATGGTCATGGATTTACCATATAGTGGTGGGTTGATCATATGATGCATGGATTTACCACATAGTGAATGGGTTGACCATATTGTGGTTAAGTTGACTACATCGTCATGGGTTGACCGTATGGTGCATGAGTTCAATTAGGTTAGGTAATATGATCAATTGATCAAATTTGGTGCAAATTAGGGTTTGCCACAATTTATTTTGACCATCTTAGGGTACCACCAAAATTTAGGTTCAAAATGACACATCAGGGTTTTGGCCTAATTTTTTGGGTTTCGTAAGGTTAGGGAGGCCACTGGTGAGGCCAAGGATCAATTTTTGTAGACCCCTCATGCCTCTCGCAGGGTGTATTTGGTGGTCACAATTGTTCCTAGGGTTTATAGGAAAGTTCTTAGGATCCCAATTGAAGTTGGGGGACCTCGAGCAAACAGACAACTCCCTAGGGTTTCAAGTTAATCTAGGTGATCTGGGGCATGTCTCGTCCATGTTAGTCAAGATTGGTTCACTTAAGGCATGTCTATCCCTTGGTGGTTAATTTAGGTTCTCACCTGGTTTAAACCCTAAACCTACTCAACCCGGGGTTGGTGGATTGATCTTGCACATATGAGGTCTAGGCATAACCTTAGTTTATGTTTATGTATAAATGGGTGGAATGATTCCTCACAAAAGTGACGTCAACAAGTTGAAAGCAATATGATCACATTATCTAATGAAAACTTAGTTATAAGAGCAATTTACAGTCTTTGACTTTATTGCTCAAGAATCAATGAATTCAATGATAAAAATTGGCAAGGAAATTGTGAATCTAATCTGCCTAAAATAAGTTACAACTAAGGTTTTATTGATGCTCTGAGCCAATTAAATAAAAATTCAATAATATAGAAGCTAAACTTATTATATTTATGTTTTTATTTAAGATAGTAATTTTTCTGAATGAATTAACTTGAATCTATTATATTTTAGTAAATAATTAATTTTTATAAAAAACTATATATATATATATATATATATATATATATATATATATATATATATATATATATATATATATATANTTATGTTTTACATATTGTTTGGTCTGTTTTATTTCATTTGTTGTTTAACTTTCTTAATTAGTTTAACAAAATTTAATCAACTCATTTAACTAAACTAGTTGATTGAACACCATTATCTGATATGATTCAGTTAATTACTATTTGATATAATTATTTTANAGCTTAGTTGGTTTGATTTCCTCTTAAGCATTTAAAATAATAATGCTTTCATATTTTATTGCTTTATGTTAAAGTACAACTTCTAATTCTTTTCCTTAATTAAAAATTAGAAATCTTCTCACAACTATGCATGCTACTTTAAGTTGGTCGAAAACATAATACAAGAAAACAAATAAAGTAAAGACTAAAATGTATATCCTTTCTTGACCAAATTTAGCAAGANTTTTAAAAATTAGAAATCTTCTCACAATTATGCATGCTACTTTAAGTTGGTCAAAAACATAATACAAGAAAACAAATAAAGTAAAGACTAAAATGTATATCCTTTCTTGACCAAATTTAGCAAGAAAATATAACTAAACAAAATAGAAAACTAACCAAATTTTATCAATTTTAGGGTACTTTTTATAGTTATTTAAAATTATAGGTGTTGATATATTGTACAAAAGTTTATGGCTCTGCATTAGTTAGTTTAAATAAATAATTGACTCAAATCCAACTTACTTGGTTGATTTGGTTTCATTTATGAAATCACAATTTGATTATTGTTCCAAATTAAGGAATATTTGAATTTCAATTATTAGATCAATTTGAAAATTAGAAAATAAAAAATCAAAGTATATCAAAATTAAACTAAATTTTTCAATCAATTGTTTAATAAAAACTTTCTTACTAATCAATCCAAACTAGGCACACATCTTTATTATAGTTTTAAGTATCTGTTAAACAAAATCAAACCGAATAAACCAAATTATACTGAGATTTGGTTTGGTTATGTTTTACATATTGTTTGGTCTGTTTTATTTCATTTGTTGTTTAATTTTCTTAGTCAGTTTAACAAAATTTAATCAACTCATTTAACTAAACTAGTTGATTGAACACCATTATCTGATATGATTCAGTTAATTACTATTTGATATAATTATTTTATTATTTTGTCCATCTAACATCTCATAACTCTTTATATTTTACATTAGGTGATGAATGTCTATTATACAATAGTTGGTTATTATAGGACAATAAATATAGTTATAATATATAATAGTAGGCTATTCTAATAATAAAATAATTTTATTTTGATTTTATTTCACTAATATTTTTATTTAGGAGAATTTTGTATCTTGGTATCATGATATGATATGTATTTTATGAATATCAATAAATAACTTATATGGTTATTATTTACTCATATTATTTTGAAGCTTTGACTTAATAAACACCAGATAACACTTAAAGCAAATACAATAGCAAAATATTGTGAATCAATATGGATTTTGATCCATTCCAACTTATGAAGACTTGAATTCTTTCTATAAAGTGAAAGAAACATTGGATGATGTTTAATATTGGCAAGATGTGAGAAACAAAATTATCTAAAACCTAAACCTTGTTTGATAATAATAATAATAATAATAATAAGTACATGAATTTTGAAATTTCCCCTTAATCCAAAAAAATTAAAATAAGAGGTCCAAAAATATTAAACATTAGTCACAACAATGTAAAAATAAAGGAATATGATACCTTANAAATAATAATAATAATAAGTACATGAATTTTGAAATTTCCCCTTAATCCAAAATATTAAAATAAGAGGTCCAAAAATATTAAACATTAGTCACAACAATGTAAAAATAAAGGAATATGATACCTTAGGCTAATCAATTGAAGACAGTTATGTTGAAGTATTCGTAGATATTTGTTTTTTGTTTTCTATTCATTTTATGTTACATATTAATTGAATTTTTTGATCAAACAATGCAAAAATGCCATACATATTTATACAAAGTTGAGATACATGTAATAAAAATATAATAAAATATTAAATTTAAAATAAAAAAACACTAAATTAGATTTAAATATTTTTCTTGACGCATCATCTATCATTTGCTTTACCTTCCCTTTTTGTTCATTTTTTTTTGCAATAGTTAAAAATTCATTTGGATTCTACTAATTCATAGAAATATAAAATATCGGACATATCTAAGAGATATGAGATATAAAGGAAATTTATGCAAGATAAGTTTTAAATCTACAGAAGATAAAATTTTATTATTATTATTGTAGACGAAGGGCTTCTTTTTAAATGAATAAACATTCAATGTGTTTCCTTCTTCTATTAGGCATTCACTTTATCTTTAAATTTTGCTTGAATTTTCTTTTATGAGGAAGATTCATGGAACTAGATGAGTCATTTTATAAACCATATTTGATTTATTATCGCTTGTTTTTATAGAACAATAAGACAAAATAATAATTCTTCCTTTTTTTTTCTATTAGTTTCCACCCAAACCTTTTCAAATGAATCTTCAAGTAATCTCAATATCATAAAACTCAACCCAACTTTTGCAATAAGAGCAATAATCATAGTTGAAACAATCATATATAGTAATGATTTTTTTTATTNTTTAAGATTGCTTCTCAGTGTTATATTTGTAAGAAAGATGATGAATCCGAGAGGCACCTTTTCTTTCAATGTGNATATCTCTTTCTTTCTTTGGAATTTTTTACTTAAATTGCTTCCTCTCAATGATATTCTTAAACTTAAAGGGATTAAGATTGCTTCTCAGTGTTATATTTGTAAGAAAGATGATGAATCCGAGAGGCACCTTTTCTTTCAATGTGCTTATGCTATGGAGGTTTGGTCGTTATTAGGACAACATTTTCATTTAAATTGGCCGCATAGCTATTACATGATAGATTACATACATACCTGGAAAGCTGGGGCCTTGGTTGAAAAAAAACTCTTTTCTTTTCCTTTGGTGGTCATTTGGTTTATTTGGATGGTTATAAATAATTTTAAATACCTGCATTCAGATCTGTCACCTACTATTACTGTTTCTTGTATCCAAGCTTATTACTATCGCCTGAATCGAATCTTTGGTTTGGATAGTTCTTGCTCTCAACCTCGGGTGCGTAGGAACCCACCCCCCCCCCGGGTTGGATAAATATTAATATTGATGGAAGTTGAAATTCCACGACTGCGGATGCAGGTGGAGTTTTCAGAAATCACTCAGTTCATTGTCTATGCTTTTTTGCCTCCCCTATTAATGCTTCATCTGCTTTAGAAGACGAAAGCTGGGCTTTTCTTCTATCTCTGTTGGTTGCTCTTTCCTGTAATTTCACTAATATCATTATTGAGACGGACTCTTTATCGTTTTTTAAGAATTTCGGTGCTTTGGCTTTACCTAACTGGAATGTTCTTTACACTTGGAATAGAATTAAGGAGATTATTGAAAAATTTAATTTTAATGTCCACATGTCCTTTATTTTTCGGGAAGGGAATTCCCCGGCCGATTGGCTTGCTAAGCTGGCTAAGGTTAATACCAATCCTTTGGTGGGTGTCACTCATATGCATCATTTAAAGTGTCTTTTATTGAGCGATTCTCTTGATTCGCCTTACATTCGAACTTTATTACTTCTATGTATTGTGTGATCTGCTGGGGTTGCATTTTTTGTTTGGTCCTTGTTTGCAGATTTTTGGTTATGCAAGGCATTTCGATACCTGCATCTCTGCAGACTTTCGGTTATGCTTAGAAGCTTGGGATTTTTTATTTGCTGCAGTGGTTTTGTTGGATATATACTTTAATTGCTGTTGTGCATTTAATTTTATTTACTTTTCATATACCTTCCTTTATTGCGGCAGTAAGGAATTTCTGGACTATCATTGGTTCAAATTTTCATTTTATTGCTGTTATGGTGAACTTTTCGATTTAGCTTTTAAAAGAGCTGCTTCTTATGTTTTGATTAGAAGCTGCTCCACCTTGTATATATATTGATCCTCATTACCTTTCATAACCATCTTTATTGTTTCAAACTATACAAACGATATTGTAATCCCATTTATTTAGATTGAGTCTTTAAGAAACCTATTTATTTATAATAGTTTACTCCCAAAATTGAAGCAAATAATAGCATGCCCTTATTTATTTTAAATGTAATATCAAACAATAGATCTCTTAAAAAACATAATATATAATAACTAGTTTGTCTAACCAAAATATAACGAATAATATGCCTATCATCTTATGTGACAATTATGAACGATGTATTTTGCATTTACTATTTTTAAAGTTCTTATAATGAATTTGTGTATTTTTACATATATAGCCTTTGATGTTTTGTTAATGAATTTGCAAAATCTATCATTATGAATCTACAATCCTCAATACAATCAACTCACTTAATTACATAATCAAAATCTTTTGTTATAGAAAAATTAAGGGTTACACCAATATTATTCAGATAATAACAATGATTACAAGTATGAAATCAACCAAAAACCTATAAAAAGAAAATAATATTTTGATCTAGAATGTATAAAATAAATAACTCATAAACTTCGAATGTAACAGAAGATATCAAACTAGCTTTTAAAAGTCAATAATGAGGGAAGAACTCTTAGCAAGCTTATGATATGGTAGTTAATAATGGTTGAATCATAGAAGATTTCGAGATAAAGGAAATGTATAGTCTAGTACTAAAAGAAAAATTACTTAGAAAGAAAAGTGAATTAGAATACCTAGCCTAATATAAAAAATAATAAAGAAAAAAAATGCAATCAGAAGAGAAATATATAGTGACTGATGAAATTCCCAACAAGCTAAAAATAAAGCATTTTGTCTCCTATATGACTTCATCCAAAAAAATTGGTCCCAGATATGAAAACTAACACTCTGAGTCCGGGAGCGGTAAAGATAGATATTTCAGTACTAGAAAAATTAATGCTAAGATCAGTTGTAAGTTTAGTATTNCTTTGCATTTAGTATTTTTAAAGTTCTTATAATGAATTTGTGTATTTTTACATATATAGCCTTTGATATTTTGTTAATGAATTTGCAAAATCTATCATTATGAATCTACAATCCTCAATACAATCAACTCACTTAATAACATAATCAAAATCTTTTGCTATAGAAAAATTAAGGGTTACAACAATATTATTAAGATAATAACAATGCTTACAAGTATGAAATCAACCAAAAACCTATAAAAAGAAAATAATATTTTGATCTAGAATGTATAAAATAAATAACTCATAAACTTCGAATGTAACAGAAGATATCAAACTAGCTTTTAAAAGTCAATAATGAGGGAAGAACTCTTAGCAAGCTTATGATATGGTAGTTAATAATGGTTGAATCATAGAAGATTTCGAGATAAAGGAAATATATAGTCTAGTACTAAAAGAAAAATTACTTGGAAAGAAAAGTGAATTAGAATACCTAGTCTAATATAAAAAACAATAAAGAAAAAAAGGCAATCAGAAGAGAAATTTATAGTGACTGATGAAATTCCCAACAAGCTAAAAATAAAGCATTTTGTCTCCTATATGTCTTCATCCAAAAAATTTGGTCCCAGATATGAAAACTAACACTCTCCGGGAGCGGTAAAGATAGATATTTCAGTACTAGAAAAATTAATGCTAAGATCAGTTGTAAGTTTAGTATTTATTATTATGAAAATGGAAAAAGTTAATAAAAGAGATGGCTTAAGAGAATAAGCCCCCATCATGAGACTATCTGCAATCCAACTGTAAAGAATACAATATAAAGAGATTCTTCTGTCCATCTGAAAAGATAACCACTATATTAAAGCAAGTTAAAAAGAAAGAGAAATCAAAAAACAATGAGTAGGTGACGATTGAGGCGGGGAGCTAATGAGATTCATTATAAATAACAAAAGCATCTAATAATAAAGATGCACATTACCATATAGTATTTGTAACTCATCAGAAAAAATAGCAGCAAGACTAAATGACATATACGTACATATCATATAAATTATAAGAAAAAAATCTAGAGAATTGTAGAGTCCATGGTTGTCAATGTAATTCAGCAAAATCCCAAGAGAAAACTATAGTGACATATTTAAAAGAGAGATTTGGGCTAGCAAATTAAAGTCCCTATGACCAAAAGGAAAAAAAATCTATAAGAACTTATAAAGTACTTTGATATGTTGAGGAATATCCTCTTTAAATTTACACTCCCCGCACTTTAATTTTACAAGCCAATGATTGTTTTCAGAGTGAGAGAGTTTCAACTGAGTTGATAGAACTTTTGATAGTTCTAATATTCATTTTAATTCAATTATAAAGACAAGTAATTTGTACAACAAGCATATATAAATTTTTAAACCACTATTTAACGGAAGTATTAGCGTAGTACAACACTTGAAAGATATTACCACTGAAATTGAAGAACTTTTCCATTAGGAAGACATTTCCTCAGTAGAGCTTGCGAATAAGATCATTCAAAAATAATTGTGTCTCATAAGAGGAGTGGCAGAAGACACAATTATAGGAGCTGGAATGCCTTTAGCATTGAAAACCTCACTAATTTTAAGCCCACCGTGAATAATTACCTTACATGAAAAGTTGAGAGAATAACCTTTAAACCAAACATATTTACTCTAAATAACCTTGACAATATTGTTATATANGACCTCACTAATTTTAAGCCCAACGTGAATAATTACCTTACATGAAAAGTTGAGAGAATAACCTTTAAACCAAACATATTTACCTAAATAACCTTGACAATATTGTTATATATGAGATGATAAACCCTTTTACGCACATCGTTATGAAACATTGCCAAAGAAATGTTTTGATATTCTCTTTCCAATGGCCATTTGCCATTAACAAAATAGAAGAGAACGTTGTTGCTATAAGAGTTAATATAAAGCAACTTCTAAATCACGTAGCCACTGATAGCAGAATCTTCCAAAAACTAGAAGCTTTAGTATAATTCTTGTGCCAAAGGGAGCCATAGTGGTTAGCACACCAGCTTGAAAGATGAGAATTAGAATTATAATGCCTCCAAATATTTTTGGCCTTACACATCACATTAATATTATCCAGAATAAGGATGTCGAGGCTACCAATAGTCTTTAGGAAGAGTAGTGGTGTTCCAAGCAGTAAAATATAATTCCTTTTCAAACAAATTATGATGCAAAACATTATTGAGCAAAGAATCTTTTGATCATTTCTTCACAGGTACCCGCAGTTGCATTCAAGTAATGTCCTTTAATTTCACCCGTTTCGGCTTGCGCTTTATAAATTGCTTCTTTAAGAACGGTGATATTTATATACTACTTATATCTGTAATAATTTCTAAGGTTTGTACCGTTACTCTTTTGAGATCATAAAAGGTGAATCTTTTTAAGGCTAATAAGAACAAAACTATACGTAGTTACCAAATTATGAATCCCCCACCCCCAATTATTTATCAGAAAACAAGTATATAAAAAATTGATACATTTATTTATANTTAAAAGGTGAATCTTATTAAGGCTAATAAGAACAAAACTATACGTAGTTACTAAATTATGAATCCCCCACCCCCAATTATTTATCAGAAAACAAGTATATAAAAAATTGATACATTTATTTATATTGATTATAGATATAATAAGGATAAACCCTATAGGAACAAAATCTGTTTCAACGAGAATTTCATTGCCGAAACGAAGTACAGAAGAACATTCAAAATGAATAGTTGCATTTTCTTCATGTAAAATTGAATAAATAACTTGAAATGGAAGCATTTCTGTTAAAATCTCTATAAGAGAAGAAAAGTTTGATGAAATTTCAGAAAAGTGAATGGCTGTATAACGAAATCTCTAATATCGAAAGGGAATTCTCACGAGAATCTTTCACCCATAACCGTTAAAGATATTGTCCACGCAAAACACACCTCGATTTCATAACATATCATTAGTCAGAAAAAATCTGTGCACGAATGAGATAATTGCGAATTAAGTGCAAATTCAATCCTCATGTTCAGTGTCCACACGCAATGTTCTCTGGCTTAGTCGACCGATAATATCACCTCAAGTAATTTCGTCTTCATTTATCTCACTGTAAGCTCTCTATTCATTATTATTGGTCGTAGTTCTTTGACGAATCCTGTCTACTTTTTGTATATTTTAATGCTTATTTTTTCTATGTTTTTTCCTTTTTGTGCTTCACAATTGATCAGCACATGAAGAAATAAAAAAAGAAAAAAATTACACGACTTAATGGACAGATTATCAAAATAACACCATCAAATACCCTAGCCCAATTTTTTGATCATATGCAACTTGTTTACATATCAATCTATCCCAGTGGNTTGTGCACAAATGAGATAATTGCGAATTAAGTGCAAATTCAATCCTCATGTTCAGTGTCCACACACAATATTCTCTGGCTTAGTCGATCAATAATATCACCTCAAGTAATTTCGTCTTCATTTATCTCACTGTAAGCTCTCTATTCATTATTATTGGTTGTAGTTCTTTGACGAATCCTGTCTACTTTTTGTATATTTTAATGCTTATTTTTTCTATATTTTCTATTGGGGTTCTTTTTTGTGCTTCACAATTGATCAGCACATGAAGAAATAAAAAAAGAAAAAAATTACGCGACCTAATGGACAGATTATCAAAACAACACCATCAAATACCCTAGCCCAATTTTTTGATCATATGCAACTTGTTTACATATCAATCTATCCCAGTGGGTTGCGAACTTTTTTCTGGCCTAATTATAGGCCCCCTATATAATGAGAAAATTTTACATCAGGACTTCAGAAGTCCGGGCAACAGCCCAGAAGCAGCGAGGAGGGCATAGGTTTTATTCCTCCCATTTTCAGCTACATCCGAGCCGTTGTCCGGACATCCGAAGTTCGAATGTAAAATTTTGTCCTATATAATACCAGAGTTCGTCTTAGTTTAATCTCGCCTGAAGCATAGCAAAAGTTTAACTAGTACAATCCCATGCATCAACCTACATAACAAAGCCTTCTAAGATAAGATAACAACTTATAAACAACTTCCTTTGGAAATGATGCTGCTACGCTAGTGACTTGTACATACCATAGAATTCACATGAATTTACATATTAACACTTAATTTTTACCCCAACTCTTTCTTTTATCACATCAAAAATATCACTACTTTTACTTTTAAAAAATGAAATACACATTATCATGGATAAATAAAATGACCAATTTATAATAAATGAAGCTTAGATATTAGATATGTACATGCAAGGTCAACATTACGTCTGGAGTCCAGAGGTAAAGCTATGTCTGAACTTCAATTAAATCTTGCCACATGTATGTGACGGGCCCCATTGAATAAAAAATAAAAAGTTCAANATATAATAAATGAAGCTTACATATTAGATATGTACATGCAAGGTCAACATTACGTCTGGAGTCCAGACGTAAAGCAATGTCTGAACTTCAATTAAATCTTGCCACATGTATGTGACGGGCCCCATTGAATAAAAAATAAAAAGTTCAACTTGCTATATTTCAATTAAATCTCGGCGTTATTTGAATGGTATTGCAGCAATTTAGATGTTATTCAAGTTGAACTGTGTTATTCATTAAAAAAAGAAGGGAAGATTTAGATACATACCACACAATTCTTTTGTATTTATGTATCTAACACCTAACAATCAATTTTTTTCATAACATTGTCGACCCTATGGATGAAAATGCTTATTTCAAGTTTTAAAAATTAAAATGATGATATTTTTTATATGATATAAAAATTTTTTATGATATAAATGTAAGAAATTAAATTATGGGTGCTAGAAATGTAAATACAATAATTGGGTGGTATGTATTTAAACACCTTAAATGAAAATATATAAAACATTTAAACACCTTAAATGAAAATATATAAAACATAAATATCATAACATATGGTGTTATTATGGTATTATTGTGATATTATTGTGGTGTTATTGAGACGTTATTGCGGTATTATTATAGTTTTATTTGAGTGGTATTATGGCAGTTAGGCTGCATTCGAATGTCATTTTATTAGTGTCATGATGCTATGGTTGTATTATTGTGGTGTTAGTGAGGTGTTATGTAGGTATCATTATTGTATTTTTTGTTCTAGAAAAACTGAAAGGGATATTTACATACATACCACTCAGTTCTTATGTATTTACATATCTAACACCTAAATGTCCATTGACCCTGTGGATGAAAAGGTTTATTTCAATTTTTAAAAGTTAAAATGATGGCATTTCTTATGTGATAAAAAATTTTTTGGTGATATAAATGTATAAATTAAATTATAGGTGCTAGATATGTAAATAAAAGCATTGGGACATATGTATGTAAATGCCCAAAATGAAAATATACTACTTATTATGGTGTTATTGCGACATTATATTTGTTTTAATGAGGCATTATTGTGATATTATTATGATTTTATTTGAGTGGTAATATGACTGCGACAGTATTCAAATGTTGTTTAATTAGTGTCATTATGATGTTATTGTTGTATTATTATTGTGTTACTGAGGTAATATTTAGATATTATTATTGTGTTATTTGATTGGTATTGGAGCGGTTGTAGTGGTATTCCATGTTATCAAAAAATGAAAGGAATATTTACATACATATCACTCAATTATTATGTATTTATCTACCTAACACCAAAACATTAAATTTTTCATACACGCCATCGACCTTTGGATGAAAAGGTTTATTTCAATTTTTAAGAATTAAAATGATGGTATTTTTTATGTGATATAAAAGTTTTTGGTGATATAAAAGTAAAAATTAATGTATAGGTGCTAGATATGTGAATACAAGAATTGAGTGGTATGTATGTAAATGCCCAAAATGAAAATATTTAGAACATAAATATCACATAATTCTTACATATCTTGCTATGGAGTATCTATATCTTTATATTTACTTATATAACACCAAAATCTCTAAATAACATAAAAAAATTCTACTAATATTAACTAATGAAAGCAAATATTCAAATGTTTATTACGGTGTTATTTGAGTGATATGTGATGATATTTGACTGGTATTATTTCAGTATTATTATGCTATTATTGCAATGTTATTGTGGTGTTTTGGGGTGTTATTATGATATTATTTGGTTTGAATTATGAAGGCTCTGTGGTTGTATTTGACTGATGTTATTTTAGTGTTTTTATGACATTATTGAGAGTTTTTACGTTTTATTGTGGCGCTATTGAAGAGTTATTGTGATGTTATTGTGGCGTTATTAAGGTATTATTAGAATGTTATTGCGACATTATTGACGTGTTATTGTCATATTTTTGTAAGGTTATTGAGGTGTTATTTTAGCAGTATTATTGTAATTCAAGTGTAATTGCAAATTCTTATATTTTAATTTTTATAGGTGGTATTTTGTTATCCAAAAATGAAAGAAAGATTTACATACATACCACTCAATTCTTATGGATTTACATATCGAGCAACAAAACATCGATTTTTTCATACATCATCGATCCTATGGAAGCAAATGTTTATTTCAATTTTTAAAAATTAAAATGATGGTATTTTTATGTGAAAAAAAAAATTTGGTGATATAAATGTAAAAATTATAGGCGCTAGATATGTAAATACAAAAATTGGTTGGTATGCATGCAAATGCCCAAAATGAAAATATACAAAACATAAACATTAGAACATATGATGTTATTAGGATGATATTGGGTATTATTATTGTGTTATTGAGATATTATTGAGGTATTACTGTATATTATTTGAGTGATATTGCCATGACTGATACTCGACTGTACAAATGGAAAAAAAATTTCCGTAGAAATGTGAAAATTAAAATATAGGTGATAGATATGTAAATACAATAAATGGGTGGTATGTTTGTAAATGCCCAAAATGAGAACATACAGAACATAAATACTACATAATTTTTAAATAACACCTCAATAACACAACCCAACTTACAATAACACCTAAACTGCCACAATACCACTCAAATAATGTCGGGTCGAGTCAGGTCATGCAATAAAATATAGAGCTTTTTATTTTTTATTCAATGGGGCCGCCACANTTTTATATAACACCTCAATAACACAACCCAACTTGCAATAACACCTAAACTGCCACGATACCACTCAAATAACGTCGGGTCGAGTCAGGTCATGCAATAAAATATAGAGTTTTTTATTTTTTATTCAATGGGGCCGCCACATATTGATGGCAAAATTTAATTGGAATCTAAATGCAGTTTTGTGTCGGGACTCCGGACACGATTTTTTCCAATATGCATATGAATTCTGCGGCATGCAAGTAATCATTCCCTATTTATTAAGTTGGAAGAACTAATCACTTAAATGTCTCAAAATCAAGAAGTCGAGAAAATATCTGAGTCACGCTGATTTCCTACAAAAAAAATTTTCAAATCAAAATTGTGAAAGGAGTGGCTTTTGAGAAAGAAGCAAATAAAATCCCAGATCATCGGCACTTCCGTGCATTGATTTAAAATAGGGAAGAATACATTGAAAATCAGAAGAGGCTCAAAATTCAAAGGCGACCTGAGCCATAATTTGATTTACAAGAGCCACAATAAGCTGCCATTGAACAAGTTCCTGCCACTGATGGGACTGATGGATACAAAAGCACCAACTTAACATNGTGCATTGATTTAAAATAGGGAAGAATACATTGAAAATCAGAAGAGGCTCAAAATTCAAGGGCGACCTGAGCCATAATTTGATTTACAAAAGGCACAATAAGCTGCCATTGAACAAGTTCCTGCCACTGATGGGACTGATGGATACAAAAGCACCAACTTAGCATTTCACCCTTCATCTTGGCCACAGCCAAATGCATGGAAGGGGTTGTCGACAAAGAATGGGATTAATGAAATCTCAACCAACCTCACAAAATCCATGTCTAGACTCGGTCCTATGCTATCATCTGAAAGTGAAAAGGGCAAATATCTGGAANACATCTCACCCTTCATCTTGGCCACACAGCCAAATGCATGGAAGGGGTTGTCGACAAAGAATGGGATTAATGAAACCTCAACAAACCTCACAAAATCCATGTCTAGACTCGGTCCTATGCTATCATCTGAAAGTGAAAAGGGCAAATATCTGGAANTTATATTTCAATTAAATCTTACCAGACTCGGCGTTATTTGAATGGTATTGCAGCTATTTAGATGTTATTGCAAGTTGAACTGTGTTATTCATTAAAAAAAGAAAGGAAGATTTAGATACAGACCACACAATTCTTTTGTATTTATGTATCTAACACCTAAACATCAATTTTTTTCATAACATTGTCGACCCTATGGATGAAAATGCTTATTTCAAGTTTTAAAAATTAAAATGATGATATTTTTTATATGATATAAAAATTTTTGATGATATAAATGTAAGAAATTAAAGTATGGGTGCTAGAAATGTAAATACAATAATTGGGTGGTATGTATGTAAACACCTTAAATGAAAATATATAAAACATAAATATCATAACATATGGTGTTATTATGGTATTATTGCGATATTATTGTAGTGTTATTGAGGCGTTATTGCGGTATTATTATGGTTTTATTTGAGTGGTATTATGACAGTTGGGTCGCATTCGACTGTCATTTTATTAGTGTCATGATGTTATGGTTGTATTATTGTGGTGTTAGTGAGGTGTTATGTAGGTATCATTATTGTATTTTTTGTTCTAGAAAAACTGAAAGGGATATTTACATACATACCACTCAGTTCTTATGTATTTACATATCTAACACCTAAATGTCCATTGACCCTGTGGATGAAAAGGTTTATTTCAATTTTTAAAAGTTAAAATGATGGCATTTCTTATGTGATAAAAAATTTTTTGGTGATATAAATGTAAAAATTAAATTATAGGTGCTAGATATGTAAATAAAAGCATTGGGACGTATGTATGTAAATGCCCAAAATGAAAATATACTACTTATTATGGTGTTATTGCGACATTATATTTGTCTTAATGAGGCATTATTGTGGTATTATTATGATTTTATTTGAGTGGTAATATGACAGCTGCGACAGTATTCGAGTATTGTTTAATTAGTGTCATTATGATGTTATTGTTGTATTATTGTTGTGTTAGTCAGGTAATATTTAGATATTATTTTTGTGTTATATGAGTGGTATTGGAGCGGTTGTAGTGATATTCCATGTTATAAAAAAATGAAAGGAATATTTACATACATATCACTCAATTATTATGTATTTATATACCTAACACCTAAACATTAAATTTTTCATACACGCCATCGACCTTTGGATGAAAAGGTTTATTTCAATTTTTAAGAATTAAAATGGTATTTTTTATGTGATATAAAATTTTTTGGTGATATAAATGTAAAAATTAATGTATAGGTGCTAGATATGTGAATACAAGAATTGAGTGGTATGTATGTAAAAGCCCAAAATGAAAATATTTAGAACATAAATATCACATAATTCTTACATATCTTGCTATGGAGTATCTATATCTTTATATTTACTTATATAACACCAAAATCTCTAAATAACATAAAAAAAATTCTACTAATATTAACTAATGAAAGCAAATATTCAAATGTTTATTACGGTGTTATTTGAGTGATATGTGATGATATTTGACTGGTATTATTTCAGTATTATTACGCTATTATTGCAATGTTATTGTGGTGTTTTGGGGTGTTATTATGATATTATTTGGTTTGTATTATGACGGCTCTGTGGTTGTATTTGACTGATGTTATTTTAGTGTTATTGTGACATTATTGAGAATTTTTATATTTTATTGTGGCGCTATTGAAGAGTTATTGTGATGTTATTGTGGCGTTATTAAAGTGTTATTGCAATGTTATTGCGATATTATTGACGTGTTATTGTCATATTTTTGTAAGGTTATTAAGATGTTATTTTAGTAGTATTATTGTGATTCAGGTGTTATTGCAAATTCTTATATTTTAATTTTTATAGGTGGTATTTTGTTATCCAAAAATGAAAGAAAGATTTACATACATACCACTCAATTCTTATGGATTTACATATCGAGCAACAAAACATCGATTTTTTCATACACCATCGATCCTATGGAAGCAAATGTTTATTTCAATTTTTTAAAATTAAAATGATGGTATTTTTATGTGAAAAAAAAAATTTGGTGATATAAATGTAAAAATTATAGGCGCTAGATATGTAAATACAAAAATTGGTTGGCATGCATGTAAATGCCCAAAATGAAAATATACAAAACATACATTAGAACATATGATGTTATTAGGATGATATTGGGTTTATTATTGTGTTATTGTGATATTATTGAGGTATCACTATATATTATTTGAGTGATATTGCCATGACTGATACTCGGCTGTACAAATGGAAAAAAATTTTCCCTAGAAATGTGAAAATTAAAATATAGGTGATAGATATGTAAATACAATAAATGGGTGGTATGTTTGTAAATGCNTTTCTTAATTTGCAAGAACTTATCAGCCTTCTGCTGTTTTACAGACAGACCTAATTCAACCATCTTTTGCATGTTTCTCTGCAGATAAATAATCAGTTGTTTCATTAATTTAAAAATGTTGGAAGTATTAAGCACGACAAAAAAATATTTTTCGCAATAACCAAAGATAGTCATTTAATTATGAAAAAATAGAATACAAATTGTGTTTGACTGATTAAATCTGATTAAATTGAAGAACCTTAATCAGAAAACCACGGTGTTCAGTTTAGAGTATGATCCAAGAAGTATCGAAGTCTAAGAACATTACTTCAATTTCAATGTGAAATGATGAATGAAGCAAACATAACTAGACCTTTAAAGTATTGTGCCATTCTGACTTAATGTAGAACAAACAGATGGAAAACTTGTTAAGAAACACTTGTTGCTNCATGTGTATCCATTATTTTGTGCAGTATCACATAGATATGCAGTTGGATCGCTCACTCTGCCTTGCAACAGGGGGCTTAGGCTTGAGATTTGCTTGTCGTGGGGAGCGGGAACCTGAACAGGAAGATCTGTACGGAGTCTCCCTTGAACAGCTTCTGGTTGCGACCTCGGACTAGTTTCCTCCGACTTCACTGTCTNAGTCTCCCTTGAACAGCTTCTGGTTGCGACCTCGGACTAGTTTCCTCCGACTTCACTGTCTTCTTCTCAATCCTCACTTCATGACGAGCCTGAAACTAATTTAAATGGAAGATAGTCAAGGATGTTACATAAATAATTTAACTTATGAGAAGAGTAAAAAATGGAAGCTCAGGGAAAAGTAGGAAAAATAACATTGGTCCTCAAAAGAAAAGATCGATGCATACAGCCATCACCAAATTTGAAAACTTAAGGGGGTTTGTTCCTCAAAAGCAAGCACCTAAAATACTCGAGGTGGAAAAATGACAAGGCTTAATTAACAAAATGATATGGGTGGCATGAACGGATTAAATTAATATTAATGAGGACTTGCACTACCAACTTTTCAACTATTCATGTGCACAAACAANATTAAATTAATATTAATGAGGACTTGCACTACCAACTTTTCAACTATTCATGTGCACAAACAAACTTTGGGCATCAAAATCCGTTTATATCCTTCGTTCTGATTAATTATAAACATGAAATAAATTGTTCCACCATTTTTCACAGATTAGGTGAGAACAAAAAATGGTGCAATTTAAAAACAACAGACATGGCTGACATGAATATAAGAACTGACATTTCCAAATGAAGAGGCATTAGGGCGTACAGGTGTTTTAAATTAGCATGTAGATATATGGAATATTGATAAATCTAGAAATAGCAACATAGCAACACCTTATGCCGTCTGCGTTTCTTAGCATTGCATATTGCAATCTTGATCCGATAAGTATCCATGTAACCAGCCGGCCATAGCTCTTGAAGCTGCAACAACGAAATAAAATAGTTTTCTAAGCTTTAAGTGGAGAAAATGGCACATGAAAATACACAACGGAAGATTAGACTTAGAAGCCACTCATCCATGCAGTCAAGAAAATGCAAATATATGGTTAGAAAAGATGCAAACATTTCATAGATGGGAAACAAAAAAACAAACTTACTGAATCATCAATCACTAGACCAAAAAAGAGCAGGGTAATAAATTACGTTCCTGGGAATCTACAAGTGTTCAAAAATCAAGCACAAAAAATTCCACCACCCAAAACAAAAAGTAGATCAATTCTCCAAACTTAATTCTTAAACTTAGCAAAAAAACAAAAAAATAAAAAACAGTTCATCACAAGAAAAGCCAAATTTGTGGCAGTACAACAAAATATACATCATATTCAAAAGAAATAAATTACCTCCACATACAGTTTTCGGCTCTGAGGACCCTTGTCTTCATCCATTCCCTAAAGTGAAAAAAGTGAATATAGGATGATGATAAATAATTGCAGCAATCAATTTAAATTGATTGAGCGGAGAAAAGATAACAAAAAAGAAAAATTATTTGAAGATAGCAGCATGTTAGATTTCAAAACTATTAATAAGAGTATATTAATGTCAATATAGAAGTTAAAAGGGAAGTCTGATTTTAAAAAGAAAAAAAGAATAACCAGAAGATCATTAAAAAAATTTCAACTGTTTTCTTCTTAAAGTTTATCGTACCTCAACATGCAAATCATAGAGGTCACAAATTTTGTCTTCCAAGGCTACATCCATAAAATATTTTCCTTTTAAAGCTCTCCTTTCATCAACACTAGCCGTGCCATGAAAATCATCTGTTAAACCATCCTGATAGTCAGGCACCTATTAAATCAAGGAAAAGGTTACCCATAGGCAAAAAGTGTTAGGCACAATAAAAGACATACACAGTCCTTCATTCACCGGGTTACACTTAATATTCTACGAACTGATAAAGTGGAATACATTCCATTTTTTTGCTCTTTGCACGCCTTCAAAACAAAATCAAGGACAAAATATCTCACCTTGGAAACCAGATGAGAGACACGTGCATTTATCATTTCAAGGACCTCCTTCTTAATTTGCAAGAACTTATCAGCCTTCTGCTGTTTTACAGATAGACCTAATTCAACCATCTTTTGCATGTTTCTCTGCAGATAAATAATCAGTTGTTTCATTAATTTAAAAATGTTGGAAGTATTAAGCACGACAAAAAAATATTTTTCGCAATAACCAAAGATAGTCATTTAATTATGAAAAAATAGAATAAAAATTGTGTTTGACTGATTAAATCTGATTAAATTGAAGAACCTTAATCAGAAAACCACGGTGTTCAGCTTAGAGTATGATCCAAGAAGTATCAAAGTCTAAGAACATTACTTCAATTTCAATGTGAAATGATGAATGAAGCAAACATAACTAAACCGTTAAAGTATTGTGCCATTCTGACTTAATGTAGAACAAACAGATGGAAAACTTGTTAAGAAACACTTGTTGCTAATAAAAATAACCCAGGTCAAAACACTGATCCATGTTGAGAAAAAAACAAAAATCAAGTTCGCATGAAATAGGTGAACTATTCAACAAGAAAAATCTACTAGACAAGAGACCAAAATATAATAGATAACATTTGGGAGCATTGGATCACTATTATTCACGGGCAAATCACTCAGGTCAAAACACTCAAGAAGAAAGAGAGAGAGAGAGAGAGGACATAGCTTTAGAAAAAGAGAACCCAGGACTTATGAGACCTGTAAAAGGATCCTTTCAACCTTTTCTTCCATTATTTATATATCACAGGGTGTCGTTGACTTCGGTACAAGATTTAACAAGAATTATAATGAAAATACACATTAGTATATAATTATACAAAGCAGCATGCCGGGCCTTGTAACTCTGCCATACGTTCTAAATAGTTTGTACTGAATGTTGGGCCCAAGGAGAATCGCGAATATGAAGGCAGTCAACTTCATAGCATGTCATGCCCAAGTTAGTTATAGGGTAGACTCCTAAGCCTTTCTGGATCAAGCGGTGAATTAATAATATTCAAGATGAGCTAGGCAACCTCACTGGGATGCTTGTTCGGATAATCCAACATGGAATCATCCGTGAGTCTTGATAGTGGGTTATGATTTCATGCTTGTATTGTGGGTTATTTGGATGTATATGTTTAGTTGATTGATTATCTAATCTCTTTGTATGTATATAAAAAAAGTTTTAATTCACTACATAATCAAATAATTTAGGTTTTATACCAAATTATTGATGTGACGCCCTCCCAAAATCGTTGCACCACTTTATAAATATGAGTCTGATGGCAATAGGTGAAATTTGTGCTTCATCTTTTCATTGAGCCTCACTTTATAAGTAGCTCAATTATTGTGAAAAGGAGATCCCATATGATAAGATCGATATGACCGCTTCCTGAGCATCAAACTATATGACAAGATAGAGGAAAAAGCTTCTTTGAGAAGAAAAGAAACAAGAAGAAGAATGTACGAAAAAGGAACGAGACAAATTAGCCTCATTCAACTCCGAAGCCTGCCTTGAACAGGTTCAAGGGCTTGAGTGGCATTTCCCTTCATGGAAATACTATGTTGACATGGAGGGTTAGTGAACATATCATATTTTTTTATATGATCAATTTTGTTGCAAAAAAATAATTTTACGAAAAATATTTCATAGATTTGCCAGCAATGAGCGAGATTTTTTGTAATGAATCTCAAGTTGATCAAACCTCTTATCCAAATATCGCTGTGGAGAGACTTAAAGTTGGTGAGTCCCAAATACCAATCCCCCTTATGGTAGAGCCTCTTCCCGTAGTTGAGAACCCTGAGAAGGAAACACCCCCTTCTGTCGAGCTAGTAGAAATAAACTTTAAAAAACTTGGGATAATATCAAACCACTTACCTAGATCCTTATGAAGATGAAGGTGAGCATTCCATCGAGTTTCCCGACGGCAAGAGCTATGGTGCCACCCCAATCTTGATAAAGCAGCCTCAAAAGACATTATGATAATATAATATCCTCCAATTCTAGCAAAGGATATGACGTAACAAAAGATAAACATATCCTCTAAGGTCAACACATTGAAGTTAGTGTTTAAGGCGAACAAAGGCAAGTCCTTCAAATAGCAAACTTACTTGAAGGAGTCTATGGCGAGAAGACTTCAACAACCATTAGGAGTGAAGTCACACTACTATTGGCTAATGTGGTGGTCTACAAGAAGTTTATGGAATTAACTCAATCAGACTAACTCATTGTGGATCGTGAATTTGTTTTGAAAAGCCTAGCTAACAATGGCAAGACTTCCAACAACGTCACTACTAACCTTAAATTCCAATTCCTTGCAAAAAAAAAAAAAAAAATTCTTCCTAGAGAGGGGTGTTTTCAAGCCACCTAGTGTAATATTGTAGTTTTAATAAAAAAATTGCTTCTTGACACCATTGTGGGATTTTGAATATCACCCATCAAACGAACAAAATCACCCATCAAACGATCATGACACTTAATTTTCATAATGACATGATAAATGTACTATTGGATGCGAATGAAATATGAAAGTAATGATGAGAGAACTTTTTAATTAAAACTTTAGGTACTTTTTAAATTCAAAATTCAAAAATCTAAATAATTTTGAATTTTAAAAAGACTTGCCATTAAGGAAACATGGGATGTTTTAGCTTGCCTGGACTCCTATGTCCTTCGTTATTCATATAAATAGATCAGTTAGAGGTGTAAGTGAACTTTCCGTGCGACCTCTTCAGTTTTCAAGGCTCTTTCTAATTTCCTTGCTTTTATACTTAGAGTTCTCCAACATTCTTATTCCAACATGAACTCTCCTTCCAAGATGTAGTGTGTTTTTTATTCCGATGAAGGGCATCTTCAACGAGTAATATTTGTTATAAGCTGGTGAGAAAGACCAGCTCTTGAATACAATCATTAGAGATGTGTTGTTCTGCTTTCTAGATCAGTTCTGCTTAATGTTGCATTTCCCTCTCTACCAAGAGCATTTGAAATCAACAACTACTATGACCTTGGTCCCGCTCAGGTGATGTATAATTTGTTTGCAAGTATCATCGCTAGGAGGAAGAAGATACTGTGGTCGTTTAACTTCATAATGTGGCACCAGATGCTAACTTTCTGAGCAAAGGAAACTACAAATTCGCAGGTGGAGTAAGTTCTGCCTATATACTTTAGTGAAGTGCAAGGTCCTACCTATTGAGTACACAGAGACGACCAAGTTCAAAGTCCTCACTCATGAGTCATGCTTGGGTAAGAAGGAAGGTGGTGGAGATGAACATACCTAACAAATGAAAAATTGAAGCATTTTTAGATTTTACTTCTTATATTGTACACATTCATTCTATACTATCAAAATTTCTATAAAAAAATGAAGTAGACTAATGTTTTACATGTGTTATGTGACTAGCTGTTTGTGTAATCAGCAACCAAATAGATATATAGTTATATGACTCAATCTTCAATATGAGTGTCAATATTTCGAGCCGATGAGCATTTTGAACTAGCTAGTAGTGAATTGGGAGCCATATTGTGGGTGAGTTTTCAAAGATTGAAAACTTTTTTGTATGGCATTCTTCCACCATCTNTTTGTACTGAATGTTGGGCCCAAGGAGAATCGCGAATATGAAGGTTATTCAGGACGAGCTAGGCAACCTCACTGGGAGCATGCCGGGCCGAGTTAGTTATAGGGTAGACTCCTAAGCCTTTCTGGATCAAGCGGTGAATTAATAATATTCAGGACGAGCTAGGCAACCTCACTGGGATGCTTGTTCGGATAATCCAACATGGAATTATCCGTGAGTCTTGATAGTGGGTTATGATTTCATGCTTGTGTTGTGGGTTATTTGGATGTATATGTTTAGTTGATTGATTATCTAATCTCTTTGTATGTATATAAAAAAAGTTTTAATTCACTACATAATCAAATAATTTAGGTTTTATACCAAATTATTGATGTGACGCCCACCCAAAATCGTTGCACCACTTTATAAATGAGTCTGATGGCAATAGGTGAAATTTGTGCTTCATCTTTTCATTGAGCCTCACTTTATAAATAGCTCAATTATTGTGAAAAGGAGATCCCATATGATAAGATCGATATGACCGCTTCCTGAGCATCAAACTATATGACAAGATAGAGGAAAAAGCTTCTTTGAGAAGAAAAGAAACAAGAAGAAGAATGTACGAAAAAGGAACGAGACAAATTAGCCTCATTCAACTCCGAAGCCTGCCTTGAACAGGTTCAAGGGCTTGAGTGGCATTTCCCTTCATGGAAAAACTATATTGACATGTAGGGTTAGTGAACATATCATATTTTTTTATATGATCAATTTTGTTGCAAAAAAATAATTTTACGAAAAATATTTCATAGATTTGCCAACAATGAGCGAGATTTTTTGTAATGAACCTCAAGTTGATCAAACCTCTTATCCAAATATCGCTGTGGAGAGAGTTAAAGTTGGTGACTCCCAGATACCAATCCCCCTTATGATAGAGCCTCTTCCCGTAGTTGAGAATCCTGAGAAGGAAACACCCCCTTCTGTCGAGCTAGTAGAAATAAACTTTAAGAGACTTGGGATAATGTCAAACCACTTACCTAGACCCTTATGAAGATGAAGGTGAGCATTCCATCGAGTTTACCGCCGGCAAGAGCTATGGTGCCACCCCAATCTTGATGAAGCAGCCTCAAAAGACATTATGATAATATAATATCCTCCAATTCTGGCAAAGGATATGACGTAACAAAAGATAAACATATCCTCTAAGGTCAACGCATTGAAGTTAGTGTTTAAGGCGAACAAAGGCAAGTCCTTCAAATAGCAAACTTACTTGAAGGAGTCTATGGCGAGAAGACTTCAACAACCATTAGGAGTGAAGTCACGCTACTATTGGCTAATGAGGTGGTCTACAAGAAGTTTATGGAATTAACTCATTCAGACTAACTCATTGTGGATCGTGTATTTGTTTTGAAAAGCCTAGCTAACAATGGCAAGACTTCCAACAACGTCACTACTAACCTTAAATTCCAATTCCATGCAAAAAAAAAAAAAAGTATTCCTAGAGAAGGGAGTTTTCAAGCCACCTAGTGTAATATTGTAGTTTTAATAAAAAAATTGCTTCTTGACACCATTGTGGGATTTTGAATATCACCCATCAAACGATCATGACACTTAATTTTCATAATGACGAGATAAATGTACTATTGGATGTGAATGAAATATGAAAGTAATGATGAGAGAACTTTTTAATTAACACTTTAGGTACTTTTTAAATTCAAAATTCAAAAATCTAAATAATTTTGAATTTTAAAAAGACTTGCCATTAAGGAAACATGGGATGCTTTAGCTTGCCTGCACTCCTATGTCCTTCGTTATTCATATAAAAAGATCAGTTAGAGGTGTAAGTGAACTTTCCGTGCGACCTCTTCAGTTTTCAAGGCTCTTTCTAATTTCCTTGCTTTTATACTTAGAGTTCTCCAACATTCTTATTCCAACATGAACTCTCCTTCCAAGATGTAGTGTGTTTTTTATTCCGATGAAGGGCATCTTCAACGAGTAATATTTGTTATAAGCTGGTGAGAAAGACCAGCTCTTGAATACAATCATTAGAGATGTGTTGTTCTGCTTTCTAGATCAGTTCTGCTTAATGTTGCATTTCCCTCTCTACCAAGAGCATTTGAAATCAACAACTACTATGACCTTGGTCCCGCTCAGGTGATGTATAATTTGTTTGCAAGTATCATCGCTAAGAGGAAGAAGATATTGTGGTCGTTTAACTTCATAATGTAGCACCAGATGCTAACTTTCTGAGCAAAGGAAACTACAAATTCGCAGGTGGATTAAGTTCTGCCTATATACTTTAGTGAAGTGCAAGGTCCTACCTATTGAATACACAGAGACGACCAAGTTCAAAGTCCTCACTCATGAATCATGCTTGGGTAAGAAGGAAGGTGGTGGAGATGAACATGCCTAACAAATGAAAAATTGGAGCATTTTTAGATTTTACTTCTTATATTGTACACATTCATTCTATACTATCAAAATTTCTATAAAAAAATGAAGTAGACAAATGTTTTACATGTGTTATGTGACTAGCTGTTTGTGTAATCAGCAACCAAATAGATATATAACTATATGATTCAATCTTCAATATGAGTGTCAATATTTCGAGCCGATGAGCATTTTGAACTAGCTAGTAGCGAATTGGGAGCCATATTGTGGGTGAGTTTTCAAAGATTGAAAACTTTTTTGTATGGCATTCTTCCACCATCTCTCTCTCTGCCACCCCCCTCCCGCCCTCCCTCCCAACCGAGCTGATGAGCATTTTGAACTAGCTAGTAGCAAATTGGGAGGTATATTATGAGCGGGTCTTCAAAGATTGAAAACATTTTTGTATGGCATTCTTCAAAGCTCTTCCTGTATGAAGTCGTAACCTTTATGGAGGTAGACAATTATACTTTTCATGTAGAATTGACTCTCCCACCCTCCCCCTCCCCCTCCCCCTCTTCCACAAGCTTCAAACTTGGAACAACAAATGACTTCATATTCAAAGGGAATTTCCATTCATTTCAATATTTAGCAATGATAATTACAAATAAAAAATAAAAAATAACATCCTACTTAAAACAAGCGTAATCTTGCTTGAAAAATAATAAAAAATGCAATGACTCTCAGATCAAAGTTGCATTTATGAAATCTAGAATCAATAAGAACCTATATTCTTACTGGATTATACAATATGATATACTCAAACATAATTAAATTTAGATCCAAATGTATTTTACATCTCAAGACCATGTCCGATGTACATACCCTTGCATTGCATAAAATGCACCTTACAACCATATAAACAAAACTAACACTACTTTCTATTGAATCTTGGGGTCAATGCCTTCCAGAAGATACATGAACCGTTTGTCATAAAATAGAAATGTACCAGATGATCCAAAAGATAAAATAGCATGATCATCTCATCAAAGTTGAACATTCAATTCTTAAACAAAGNGTACCAGATGATCCAAAAGATAAAATAGCATGATCATCTCATCAAAGTTGAACATTCAATTCTTAAACAAAGTTTTTAAAAACAATTAAAAAGTTTAAGCATAAGCTAACCCAAACATAAGTAATCACTAGAAACTAAACCATTTAAAATATTGGAGCTTACTAAACCAATGTCTAAAAGTTCAAAATTAAAAAAAAAATGGTATTAGTCCAAGTTTAATGTGCTGAATTTTATATTATTTTATGAATATAATGTCAAATAGATGAATAATTCTCTATTTAGCTCATCATGAATATTTATCCAATCCGTTATCCATTAATTCTATACACAGTCTAGTCGAAGTTATTCTGAAAGATGAGATTGTCGAATGTTGATGGATAATTCCATTGATCATTGTGATATAAAGGTGTTTTCGATNTTAAACCAATGTCTAAAAGTTCAAAATTTAAAAAAAAAAAAAAATGGTATTAGTCCAAGTTTAATGTGCTGAATTTTATTTTATTTTATGAATATAATGTCAAATAGATGAATAATTCTCTATTTAGCTCATCATGAATATGCATCCAATCCGTTATCCATTAATTCTATACACAGTCTAGTTGAAGTTCTTCTGAAAGATGAGATTGTCGAATGTTGATGGATAATTCCATTGATCATTGTGATATAAAGGTGTTTTCGATAGCTTATGATTTATTTTAAGGGAATTTGTTTGCTAAGTAAAAAAGGAATGCAGTTGAATTGAAATATTGTGTATTTAAAAATTATTCAAGTTATTTCATTTGGGGTAAAATAAAGGCAGTAGTTTAAATTTTTATGTTTGGTTCCAAGAAAAATAAATTCAATAAAAAGCACATGTGATGGATGGGGGCAAGAGATGGGATGCAGTGGACAATAGGAGGTCAATCATTGGATATATTTTATTTATTTATTCAAATTTAAATATGGGTATTAGCTCTAGCCAACTAAGCTGATTTAAGCTAATCATATTTACTAATCTAGTAATGGTTTTATAATACAAGCTGAGATGTAATTAAAAAAATTAAATTAATTAAAATTTATTCTTCCAAATTTAATCCTGTGTGTACAAANATTTTATAATAGAAGCTGAGATGTAATTAAAAAAATTAAATTAATTAAAATTTATTCTTCCAAATTTGATCCTGTGTGTACAAATTGGATGTGTAATTCCTTTGAAGTATGGAACAAATGTGAATAATTAGTTAGGGGGAAGTAATCTTGAACTGACATAAGGTTTCATTTTCTTACTTCTGCGAAGTCTTTTCTATGCCGAAATTCTATATATTTTGTTATTGACTTACTAGTGTTGATGATTTTGTTCAATGTTGGTAGCTAGGATTTTAGTTGTGGCTGTTAAATTACGATTGATTGCTGATTTTTTGTTGTTTGACTTTCACATAGATTTGATTTATTTAATTACAACTTTATCATTCGGCTACAAAACCCTTGATACGTGCGAGCCCTCCTCGTACACCTATGAGGTCACCCCTGCAGAGAAACTGGGCCGGAGAGAACTGGTCTGGACTAGCCAACCCAAGCCAAACCAGTCGACAGCCAATCTAAGCTAGCTGGCCTAGGATCAAGATAAGGGAGGCAATCCCAGCACCCAAATAGAAACTACGCGACCACTGCTCACATATAAAAGGAAAGAAATTAAGGAGAATTTGGGGGGAGAAATTTATAAAGGATCTAGAGGAGTATTTAGGAGGAAAAGGGGCTAGGTTTTGTTATTCATGTTTTATACTTCTTGTGGTCTTTCTAGCGACATTTATGGTTGTGAGAGAGATGATCTACCTCTCAAAAGGTAGATTATCATTGTAAATTACTTATTTTCCTTCGATTTTCGTAAGAGCAGCCTCGCATGAGTTTTTCCACAAATATATTGTACTCACTGATTTGGTTCCGGATTGTATCAAATCAGTATCAGAACAAAAACTTCGAGGGATGTCAGCAAAGAAAATGGATGTACTGGAAGAAGAAGTTGGACAAATCATATCGAGAATAGATGAAATGATCGCCACCATGAAAGACGGGTTTTCTTAAATAGAGAGCCAAATGGAGTACAAATTCGAAAGCATGTGAAAAATGTGAGGGATGATGAAAAAGCTCATAGAGATGTAATCCAAGGCCACGCCAACCGTTCAGGTTGCAAACCCTAACCAAGGGTTGATCAAGGAATCATCAAGCAGATCGAAAGGAAAAGAGATCGAATGAGAGGACAACGAGGACTTCATCTACCACCAAGAGCATCCCCTTGGAACTCCGAGAGGAGGGGGAGTGAAGAGTTTCAATGGAGGGGGCTGGGCCGAAAATTGGAGGGATGGTACAAAAGACACGGAAGAACACAAAAGAGGAAAGAGAGAGTCGAGAGCGGATTATGGCTATGATCAGAGAAGGGGTTTCACCCTAGACACATGCGTGGGGGGAATACCGGAAGGAAGAGAAGATTAGGGTGGGAGATGCAAGAGTCAAAATACAGAAGATACTGATTTTCAAACAGGAAGATGGATATGGATAAGTGTATGGGGTGGAGAGATATTTTGCAGTAAATGGGTTAACCCAATAATAAAAGCTTATGGTGGCAAAATTATGTTTAGAGGCAAAGGATCTAGCATAATTTCAGTGGATGAAGGTAAAGTATCTGATGCATTCGTGGGAGGAATTTAAGGATTGCTTGTTGGACAGCTTCTGAGTCATTCGAGAAGGAGACTTACACGAGGGACGGTTACGTAATATAGGGAGAAGTTTGAACTCTTGTCATGGCGGTTGAGGGGTACTTCTGTAGCAGGNAATTGAGAGAAATGATGGAACTCACCCAGATAATAAAAGACATGAAACAACTAAAGAAGACCAACAAAGGCGGCTACACAGAGGACTCTAAAAAAGTGTCTCGATAGCCATGACATTGAGAACCCACAGTGTCATTTTAGAAAGAGATGTCCAAGGAAAAGAATACAGGGACCCATCCCAAGGGCAATTTCAGGTGTCTCACCAATGCATAAATGCAGGATAAGAGAACAAAAGGAGCACGTACCGTTATGACGAGAAGTACGCTCCAGGCCACCCTTTAGATCCTTTTAGTTCAGGAGACAGAGGGAGAGGAATCAAAGGAAAACATGGTGGAGAAGGAGCATCTGTATTTAGATGTAGCATGAGTGTCCCTTAATTCAGTAGTGATATTTACTCTGAATCACACCATGAAGGTGAGGGGCAGATCGAAGAAAAACCGATAGTAAAGTTGGTCGATGGTGGGGTCACACATAACTTTATCTCAAATCAGATTGTGGAACAGTTAGGGTTGGAGCTGGAGATTATAGGGAGCTTCAACATCATGATGGAGACAGGGAAGGAGAAAAGTCGAGGAATTTGCAAATAGTTGGTTCTAACAGTACATGCCCTACAGGACGTAGAGGAATTCTTCCCTTGGACCCGTGCAACACAGATGTGATCTAGGGGTGAAATGGCTACAGATGCTTAGGAAGATAAAGGTGGACTGGAAAGCCGTAATGGAGTATCAAGTGGAGGGCTGGAAGTTGATGCTAAGAGGAGATGCTAGGTTAAGCAAAACCATGGCCGTGCTCAAAACCATGGTCAAGTCAATACGGGGAGCAGGGATGGGCTACTTGGTAGTGTTACAAAGCAATGTGATTTGAAACCCTAAGCGGGCAGAGTTTCCCGAAGGACTCTTGTAGCTTCTACAATAATTTACGGACATATTTCAGCAGTCGGGAGGGTTACCACTCCCAAGGGAGCATGAGCACACCATTAAATTAAACGAGGGAGTGGGAGTGTCCCCTATCAGTGTGAGATCGTACTAGTATCCTCAAATGCAGAAGGATGAGATAGAGAGGTTGATCCAAGAGATGCACGAGACTAGGATTACTAGACCCAGTGTGGGCCCCTTCTTTAGTCCAATTTTGTTGGTGAAAAAAAAAAGATGATTGTTGTAATTTTTGCGTGGACTATCAGACTTTGAACAAGGAGATAGTGTTAGATAAGTTTCCTATTATTAAGATTGATGAGTCGCTAGATGAGCGTTACTGGACAGACATCTTCTTGAAAATCAGATCAGGATGAGTCCTGCGGATGCGGACAAAACAGTGTTCATGGCACATGAAGAACATTACGAGTTCTTAGTGATGTTGTTCCTCCTCACCAACACTCCGACCAAATTTCAGTCCTCAATAGGGTTTTTCAACCTTACCTTGAGAAATTCATCCAGGCCATTTTTAACGACAATCGGATCTACAATCGTACAGAGACAGCATGAAGAAAACCTGAGGATAGTTTTGGAGAAGTCGAGAGAGTACAAGTTGTACGTCAATTTGAAGAAATGCTCTTTTGCACATCTATAGATGGAGTACCTCGGGCATGTGGTGACCAAGGCAAGCGTAGCAACTGATCCATCCAAGATTGAGGCTACAATGGACTGGCCTTTACCCAGGAGCATGAAGGAGGAGAGGATTTCTAGGTCTCAGCGGATAGTATTGAAAATTTGTGAAGGGGTACAACATGATGGCATGGCCACTTAAAGACAGTTGAAGAAAGGCTATTTCAAGATGGGGAGAGAGGGGAGGTGGTGTTAGCACTTTTAGTTTTAAGGAGACCATTTATGGTAGAGATAGATGCATCAGAATACGGATTGGGAGCGGTACTCATGCAAGACCAATGGCCGATTACTTACTTCAACCAAATGCTCCCCGCTAGGGCGAGGCTCAAGTCGGTATATGAGCGAGAGTTGATGGCATTGTCTTAGTAATTTAGAAGTGTCAACCTTACCTTTTGGGATGACATTTTTTTGTCATAATAGATCGGATGAGCTTGAAGTACCTTTTGGAGCAAAGAATAGCGACTGAAGACCATTAGGGGTGGCTATCAAAGTTATTGAGATGTGATTTTGAGTTCCAATACAAGCTGGGGTTGGAGAATAAAGCTGCAGATGACCTATCGAGGAAGGGGGAGGAGCCTCAGCTGGCAGCCCTATTGTCATCCTTGGACCTCAACTAGGAAGCAAAGAGATGGGAGAGAGAGAAAGATGAAGGCTGAGGAAAACGTAGGCAGAGTTGCAACATATCAAAACAGTCACCCAGGATATGCGTTGAGGGGAACAACCTCTCTACCAGGGACAGTTCATGTTACCGAGGGCATCGCAGTACATTCCCCGATTATTGCAGTTTCACAGCAGTGCAACTGAGGGACGTTACGGTGTACAGAAGACCAACAGTCGTCTATAGACAAAAGTTTACTAGGTGTGGATGTGCAGAGATGTAGAGAGTTGGTGGCGCAGTGTGATGTGTACCAGTGACACGTATACCCGACCATGGCGCCAGGAGGATAGGTACATCCACTAGCCTTACCAGAGAAAATTTGGGAATAAGTGACCATGGATTTCATAAAGGGGTTACCCCGATTCGAAGGGTTTATGGTGATTCTGATGGACATGGATCGCCTGAGTAAGTATGATCATTTCATCCCAGTACGACACCTCTACACTGCGGTCTTAGTGGCGGCATTGTTCATTCAGGAAATGGTTTGCTTGTACGGAGTATCAGAATCTATTATATCAGCTAGGAACAAGGTATTCATCAACAACAACTATTCAGGTTATAGGGAATGGTCCTTAAGAGGAGCGCCACATATTAACCCCAAACCGATGGTCAAACGGAGGTGATCAACAGAAGTGTGGAGACATCTATGTTGCCATGTATCGGATACACCGAAACTGTCGGCAAGGCGGATTGTATGGGCATAATATTTGTATAATACTTCATATCACACCGTAGCACATACCACGCCTTCAAAATTTTGAATGAGTAAGATCTATCTCACCTGATACACTACAGGCATAGCGTCATACTAGTATCCAGTGTTGACCAGTACTTGAAGGAGATGAACAATTATTGGCAGAGCTCAGAGGCATCTACCGAGAACCCAACAGATCATGAAAGAGGAAAGCGAATGAGCATAGGAGGGAAATACAATTTGAGCCCGGGGACAAGGTTTACTCAAAGTTTAGGCCCTATGGAGAGGAGGAACGAGAAACTCTCTCTGTGATATTTGGGACCCTAAGAGATTATGATGACACACATTAGGGCAGCGGCCTACCATTAGAAGCTACCCCCTCATCGACCATGCAACATGTGTTTTATGTTTCTCAGCTAAGACGTGTTATCAAAGATCATACACCCTTTTCTATACTACCCCCGATGCTGGCAAAAGACATGAAGGTGATTTTAAAACCTTTAATGGTTGAAAGAGTATGTTGAGGATGGCAGGAGAAAAGGAGTTACTGATTAGATGGAAAAATCTGCCAGACTATGAAGCTATGTGAGTTTTAAGAAGGGATCCAAAAGCAGTTTCTGTCCTTCTACCTTGAGGACAAGGTGTTTTTTTTAGAGGGTGCGTGAAGCCGTCCCTGCAAGGGAACAGGTCTAGAGAGGACCGGTCAGGCCAAGCCAAACCAGCTAGCAGCATGTCTGAGCTAGCCAACCAAGATCGGGATATGATAGGCGATTCCAACGGCCAGGATGGAATTAAATGACCATTGCTCACGAATAAAAGGAAGGAATCTAGGGGAGTATTTAGGAGGAAAAGGGGGCTAGGGTTTGTTATTCATGTCTTGTTTTGGTTGCAGCTTTCTTCCCTTCTTGTGGTGTTCCTAACGACATCTAGAGTTCTGACAGAGACGATCTACCTCTCAAACAATAGATCATCATTGTATCCTACTTATTTTCCTTTAAATTTTGTAANGATTGAGAGAAATGATGGAACTCACCAAGATAATAAAAGACATGAAACAACTAAAGAAGACCAACAAAGGCAGCTACACAGAGGACTCTAAAAAAGTGTCTCAATAGCCATGACATTGAGAACCCACAGTGCCATTTTAGAAAGAGATGTCCAAGGAAAAGAATACAGGGACCCATCCCAAGGACAATTTCAGGTGTCTCACCAATGCATAAATGCAGGATAAAAGAACAAAAGGAGCATGTACCGTTATGACGAGAAGTATGCTCCAAGCCACCCTTTAGATCCTTTTAGTTCAGGAGACAGAGGGAGAGGAATCAAAGGAAAACATGGTGGAGAAGGAGCATCTGTATTTAGATGTAGCATGAGTGTCCCTCAATTCAGTAGTGATATTTACTCTGAATCACACCATGAAGGTGAGGGGCAGATCGGAGAACAACCGATAGTAAAGTTGGTCGATGGTGGGGTCACACATAACTTTATCTCAAACCAGATTGTGGAACAGTTAGGGTTGGAGCTGGAGCTTATAGGGGGCTTCAACATCATGATGGAGACAGGGAAGGAGAAAAGTCGAGGAATTTGCAAATAGTTGGTTCTAACAGTACATGCCCTACAGGACGTAGAGGAATTCTTCCCTTGGACCCGTGCAGCACAGATGTGATCTAGGGGTGAAATGGCTACAGATGCTTAGGAAGATAAAGGTGGACTGGAAAGCCGTAATGGAGTATCAAGTGGAGGGCTGGAAGTTGATGCTAAGAGGAGATGCTAGGTTATGCAAAACCATGGTCGTGCACAAAACCATGGTCAAGTCAATACGGGGAGCAGGGATGGGCTACGTGGTAGTGTTACAAAGCAATGTGATCGGAAACCCTAAGCGGGCAGAGTTTCCCGAAGGACTCTTGTAGCTTCTACACTAATTTACGGACATATTTCAGCAGTCGGGAGGGTTACCACTCCCAAGGGAGCATGAGCACACCATTAAATTAAAGGAGGGAGTGGGAGTGTCCCCTATCAGTGTGAGATCGTACTAGTATTCTCAAATGCAGAAGGATGAGATAGAGAGGTTGATCCAAGAGATGCACGAGACTAGGATTACTAGACCCAGTGTGAGCCCCTTCTTTAGTCCAGTTTTGTTGGTGAAAAAAAAAGATGATTGTTGTAATTTTTTTGTGGACTATCAGACTTTGAACAAGGAGATGGTGTTAGATAAGTTTCCTATTATTAAGATTGATGAGTCGCTAGATGAGCGTTACTGGACAGACATCTTCTTGAAAATCAGATCAGAATGAGTTTCGCGGATGCGGAAAAAACAGCGTTCATGGCACATGAAGAACATTACGAGTTCTTAGTGATGTTGTTCCTCCTCACCAACACTCCGACCAAATTTCAGTCCTCAATAGGGTTTTTCAACCTTACCTTGAGAAATTCATCCAGGCCATTTTTAACGACAATCGGATCTACAATCGTACAGAGACAGCATGAAGAAAACCTGAGGATAGTTTTGGAGAAGTCGAGAGAGTACAAGTTGTACGTCAATTTGAAGAAATGCTCTTTTGCACATCTATAGATGGAGTACCTTGTGCATGTGGTGACCAAGGCAAGAGTAGCAACTGATCCATCCAAGACTGGGGCTACGATGGATTGGCTTTTACCCAGGAGCTTGAAGGAGGAGAGGATTTCTAGGTCTCAGCGGATAGTATTGAAAATTTGTGAAGGGGTACAACACGATGGGCATGGCCACTTAAGGACAGTTGAAGAAAGGTTATTTCAAATTTAGGGGGGGGGGGTGTAAGCACTTTTAGATTTAAGGAGACCATTTATGGTAGAGATAGATGCATCAGGATACAGATTGGAAGCGGTACTCATGCAAGACCAACGACTGATTACTTACTTCAGTCAAATGCTCACCGCTAGGGCGAGGCTCAAGTCGGTATATGAGCGAGAGTTGATGGTATTGTCTTAGTCATTCAGAAGTGACAGTCTTAGCTTTTGGGATGACACTTTTTTGCCATACTAGATCAGATGAGCTTGAAGTACCTTTTTAGTCAAGAATGCTGACTGAAGAGCATTAGGGGTGGCTATCCAAGTTATTGAGATGTGATTTTGAGATCCAATACAGGCTGGGGCTGGAGAGTAAAGCCGCAAATGATTTGTCGAGGAAGGAAGAGGAGCTTCAGCTGGCAGCCCTATTAGCATCCTTGGTCCTCGACTAGGAGGCAAAGAGACGGGAGAGCAAGAAGATGAATGGCTGAGGAAAATGCAGGCAGAGTTGCAACATAATCCGAACAGTCACCCAAGATATGCGTTGAGGGGGGAACAACCACTCTACCATGGACAGTTCATGTTACCGAGGGCATATGAGTACATTCCCCAATTATTGCAGGAGTTTCACAGCAGTGCAATTGGGGGACATTACGACGTACAAAAAACCTACAGTCGTCAATAGACAGAAGTTTACTGGGTGGGGATGCACAGTGAGGTAGAGAGCTGTTGGCACGGTGCGATGTGTGCCAGTGACACGTATACTTGACCATGGCGTCAGGAGGATAGGTACAACACATAGCCTTCTCGAGAAGATTTGGGAATAAGTGACCATGGATTTCATAAAGGGGTTGCCCTGATCAGAGGGGTTTACGGTGATTATGATGGTCGTGGATCGCCTGAGCAAGTATGATCATTTAATCCCATTACGACACCCCTACACCACGGTCTTAGTGGTGGCAGTGTTCATTTGGGAAGTTGTTCGCTTACACAGAGTATCCGAATCTATTATAACATATAGGGCCTAGGTGTTCATCAACCACTTTTGGAAGAAGCTATTAATGTTACAGGAAACGGTCCTTAAAAAGAGCGCCACATATTAACCCCAGATCGATGGTCAATGGAGGTGATCAACAGGAGTGTGGAGACATCTATGTTGTTCTTGTATGACAAATAGGCGAAAGAATACTTTGCAGTCAATTGGTTGACGGAAGAAGAGAAGCTTATGGAGGCAAGATTATGTTTGGAGGGAAAGACTCTAGCGTGATTTCAGTGGATGGAGGCAAAGTATCAGATGCATTTGTGGGGGGAGTTTAAGGATTGCTTGTTTGAGCGCTTCCGAGTCATTCAGAAAGGAGACTTACACGAGCATTTCTATGCTCTGACTCAAGAGAGACGATTAAGGAATACAGGGAGAAATTCAAACTCTTTTCATGGCGGTTGAGGGGTATTTCTGTGGCAGGAATGCATGGGAATTTCTTGAAAGGTCTGAAGCCCGACATTCGAGCAAACATCCGACCACTG
This sequence comes from Phalaenopsis hybrid cultivar, assembly GCA_002079205.1. Classification (NCBI taxonomy): domain Eukaryota; kingdom Viridiplantae; phylum Streptophyta; class Magnoliopsida; order Asparagales; family Orchidaceae; genus Phalaenopsis; species Phalaenopsis hybrid cultivar. Next base: position 67,739 of record JXCR01130613.1, read on the forward strand.
AAACTGCATGGATTGAGGGAAATGATGTAGCTCGCCCAAATAATAGAAGACAAGAATCAACTTAAGAAGACCAACAAAGGCGGCAGCACATAGCATTCTACAAAAGTTCCTCGATAGCCACATCGATGACCCAGACGGTGTCATTTCAGAAAGAAATGTCCAAGGAGAAGAATACGGGAACCCGTCTCAAAGGCAATTTCAGGCGTCTCACCAATGTAGAAGTACAGGATAAAAAAACAAAAGGATTATGTTATCGCTGTGACGAGAAGCATGCACCAGGCCACCATTACAAAGAGACAGCGTGTAGTGGTGACAAGAAGTATGCTCTAGGCCACCCTTTAGATCCTTTTAGTTTAGGAGGAGAACTAGGGTGAGAAATCAAAGGAAAACACTGTGGAGAAGGAACATATGTACTTAGATGTAGTATAAGTGTCCCTCAATTCAATAGTGAGATTTATTCTGAATCACACCATGAAAGTGAAGGGCAGATCGGAGTACAACCGATAGTGGAGTTGGTGGATGGTGGGGTCACACATAACTTTATCTTAAATCAGATCGTGGAACAGTTAGGGTTGGAGCTGGAGACTATAGGGAGCTTCAGCATCATGATGGAGACAGGGAAGGAGGAGAAAAGTCGAGGAATTTGCAAAATAATAGTTCTAACAATACATGCCCTATAGGAAGTAGAGGAATTCTTCCATTGGACTCGTGCAACATAGATGCGATTCTGGGAGTGAAATGGCTACGGATGCTTAAGATGAAGGTGGACTGAAAATCCGTAATGGAGTATCAAGTGGAGGGCAGGAAGTTGATGCTAAGAGAAGATGGGATATGCAAAATCATGTCCTTGTTCAAAACCATGGTCAAGTCGATACGGGGAGCAGGGATGGGCTACTTGGTGGAGTTACAAAGCATTGAGGTCGGAAACCTTAAGTTGGCAAAGTTTTCCAAAGGGCACTTGTAGCTCCTACAATAACTACGGACATCTTTTAGCAACCAGGCAGGTTATCATCCCCAAGGGAGCACGAGCACACCATTAAGTTAAAGGAGAGAGTGCCCCCTATCAGTGTGAGACCGTACTAGTATCCTCAGATGCAGAAGGATGAGATAGAGAGGTTGATCCAAGCGATGCACAAGGATGGGATTACTAGACCCAGTGTGAGCCCCTTCTCTAGTCCAGTTTTGTTGGTGAAAAAAAATGATTGTTGTAAGTTTTGCGTGGACTATCAGGCTTTAAGAAAAAATAAAGTGTTGGATAAGTTTCCTATTACTACTATTGATGAGTCGCTATATGAGTTCTACTGGGCAGTCATCTTCTAGAAAATCAGATCGAGACGAGTCCAGCGGATGTGTGCAAAACAACGTTCATGACACATGAAGACATTACGAGTTCTTAGTGATGTCGTTTCTCCTCACCAACACCTCGACCATATTTCAGTCCCTCATTAATAGGTTTTTCAACCTTACCTTGAGAAATTCATCCAGATCTTTTTTAAAGAATCTGATCTACAGTCGTACAGAGACAGAATGTAGAAAACCTGAGGACAGTTTTAGAGAAGTCGAGAGAGTACAAGTTGTACGTCAATTTGAAAAAATACTCTTTTGCACATCTATAGATGGAGTACCTTGGGCATGTGGTGACCAGGGCAAGAGTAGCAACAGATCCATCCAAGATTGAGGCTACAATGGACTGGCCTTGACCCAAGAGCATGAAGGAGGAGAGAATTTCTAGGTCTCAGAAAATTTGTGAAGGGGTAAAACATGATGGCATGGCCAATTAAAGACAGTTGAAGAAAGGCTATTTCAAGATGGGGGGAGGTGGTGCTAGCACTTTTAGATTTAAGGAGACCATTTATGGTAGAGATAGATGCATCAGGATACAGATTGAGAGCGGTACTCATGCGAGACCAGTGGCCGATTACTTACTTCAACCAAATGCTCCCCGCTAAGGTGAGGCTCAAGTCGGTATATGAGCGAGAGTTGATGGCATTGTCTTAGTAATTCAGAAGTGTCAGCCTTACCTTTTGGGATGACACTTTTTTGTCATAATAGATCGGATGAGCTTGAAGTACCTTTTGGAGCAAAGAATAGCGACTGAAGACCATTAGGGGTGGCTATCAAAGTTATTGAGATGTGATTTTGAGTTCCAATACAAGCTGGGGTTGGAGAATAAAGCTGCAGATGACCTATCGAGGAAGGGGGAGGAGCCTCAGCTGGCAGCCCTATTAGCATCCTTGGACCTCAACTAGGAAGCAAAAAGATGGGAGAGAGAGAAAGATGAAGGCTGAGGATAATGTAGGCAGAGTTGCAACATATCAAAAAAGTCACCCTAGATATGCGTTGAGGGAAACAACCTCTCTACCAGGGATAGTTCATGTTACCGAGGGCATCGGAGTACATTCCCCGATTATTGCAGTTTCACAGCAGTGCAACTGAGGGACGTTACGGCGTACAGAAGACCAACAGTTGTCTATAGACAAAAGTTTACTAGGTGTGGATGCGCAGAGATGTAGAGAGTTGGTAACGCAGTGTGATGTGTACCAGCGACACATATACCCGACCATGGCGCCATGAGGATAGGTACATCCACTAGCCTTACCAGAGAAAATTTGGGAATAAGTGACCATGGATTTCATAAAGGGGTTACCCCGATTAGAAGGGTTTACGGTGATTCTGATGGACATGGATCGCCTGAGCAAGTATGATCATTTCATCCCAGTACGACACCTCTACACCGCGGTCTTAGTGGCGGCATTGTTCATTCAGGAAGTGGTTTGCTTGCACAGAGTATCAAAATCTATTATATCAGCTAGGAACAAAGTATTCATCAGCAACAACTATTCCGGTTATAGGAAATGGTCCTTAAGAGGAGCGTCACATATTAACCCCAAACCGATGATCAAACGAAGGTGATCAACAAAAGTGTGGAGACATCTATGTTGCCATGTATCGGATACACCAAAACTGTCGGCAATGCGGATTGTATGGGCAGAATATTGGTATAATACTTCATATCACACCGTAGCACGTACCACGCCTTTCAAAATTTTGAATGAGTAAGATCTATCTCACCTGATACACTACAGGCATAGCGTCATACTAGTATCCAGTGTTGACCAGTACTTGAAGGAGATGAACAATTATTGGCAGAGCTCAGAGGCATCTACCGAGAACCCAACAGATCATGAAAGAGGAAAGCGGCTGAGCATAGGAGGGAGATACAATTTGAGCCCGGGAACAAGGTTTACTCAAAGTTGAGGCCCTATGGAGAGGAGGAACGAGAAACTCTCTCTGTGATATTTGGGACTCTAAGAGATTATGACGCACATTAGGGCAGCGGCCTACCATTAGAAGCTACCCTCTCATCAACCATGCAACATGTGTTTTATGTTTCTCAGCTAAGACGTGCTATCAAAGATCATAAACCCTTTTCTATACTACCCCCGATGCTGGCAAAAGACATGAAGGTGATTTTAAAACCTTTAATGGTTGAAAGAGTATGTTGAGGATGGCAGGAGAAAAGGAGTTACTGATTAGATGGAAAGATCTGCCAGACTATGAAGCTATGTGAGTTTTATGAAGGGATCCAAAAGCAGTTTCTGTCCTTCTACCTTGAGGACAAGGTGTTTTTTTGAGAGGGTGCGTGAAGCCGTCCCTGCAGAGGAACAGGTCTAGAGAGGACCGGTCTGGACCGGTCAGGCCAAGCCAAACCAGCTAGCAGCAATTCTGAGTTAGCCAACCAAGATCGGGATATGATAGGCGATTCCAACGGTCAGGATGGAATTAAATGACCATTGCTCACGAATAAAAGGAAGGAATCTAGGGGAGTATTTAGGAGGAAAAGGAGGCTAGGGTTTGTTATTCATGTCTTGTTTTGGTTGCAACTTTCTTCCCTTCTTGTGGTGTTCCTAACGACACCTAGAGTTATGACAGAGACGATCTACCTCTCAAACAATAGATCATCATTGTATCCTACTTATTTTCCTTTAAATTTTGTAAGAGCAGCCCTCATTTATGTTTTTTCACCTATCTATTTTAATTTCATCGTTGTTTGCTCGTTGATTTTGGTTTCAAATCATATCATTCTTGTATTTAAAATTTTACACTTAAAAAATCTATTTTTGGCATAGTTAATTGTTTGTAATACTTAAATTCCAAGTTCCTTTACAAAATCTACAAGTATAATATCATTCTATTTACAGAATGAAACCATAAATTGTCCTACATGATGTCACACATCTATAAATATTATTGCTGCAATAAAAGATGTCACACATCTATAAATATCATTTAGTGTCATATTGCTAAATGAAAATATGACACTAAATATGACACAATGGAGAAAAATGATTCAAGTAGCCGGCCCCATGTAGAGGGATTAAGGCTTAGTTGTTGTTGTTGTTGTAACAAAAGATGGATCCCACCAAAATTTGAAACCAACAAAAAAGCCTTATTTGAACATGATAACAAAATATTATTTTTAAAATTATTATATTATTATATAAAATAACTATACAAAATTATTGTTTTATCTCCAATTCATTGTATGGTTTACTTTATTGCTCTAGACTAAAAATTCGGGATAAGATCCAAGGCCCGCAAAGAATATATGCTAGAGAGCACCAATGAAAATTGGTTCAAGCAGATAAGTTATGGGAGCATGACTTAATTACTGCGTTGCATTTGAAGGCTATATGTCAGCACGCTGATTTATTGAAGCAATTAGTGCGTTAAGAAAAACATAGATGCACTAAAGAAACTTGCAAATATCATGAAATATGCAAAATATGCAGCAGAAAAAAAAATTGTCATAAGCACAATGTGGAAATACTATAATGAAGTAGATAATTTTTACAAATGAGAGCATATCTCTTAGTACCAAGAAAGCCCAGAAAAGCATTAAAATAAGGAGAAAACAAATTATCATATTTCTAAATAAAAGATGAAGCAAATTCATTTAGCGTTACCTTCAATGTCTTCCTCTGTACCAAGTGGCCAAGAAAACCCATGAGGCGATCAAGTAACTCTTCTTCCGATATTTTACTTTGGCTTGCCTGACAAGATTTTAGAATAAATATATAAATTGTTTTTTGATAGATAATAAACGGAATTTGAAATTTGTAGGTCAAGAGAAAAAGAGAATCCATGAATCACGCTCTTACTATTTTTTGTGAAAAAAATAATAAAGATTAAACAGAGCAATTTTGTAAATACTATTCAGAAGCATGTATTATGATACTCACGATGCAAAAATACTATCATAATCATGGTATCCTTATGCAACTAAAATTGCAATTGAACAAATTGTAAGAGCTATTTAAATGCCTATCCACAAAATTATAGGCTTTAACATGGGCCCACATTGTGAATATCACAAATATTTAAGTAGAATATACAAAAAGAATATATTCACAAATTCATTACACAACTTCTACTAGATTTTGAAGTAGCTGCAAAAGATACCGGAGTTCAACAATGCTTTTAGCATATGTAGCAGAACTCAAAATCTAAAAATACTAATTCATCCATGAAAGGACTTGATGTGTTGATTTATAAATAGTATAATAAGACAAATTTAGCAAGACAACTATNGTAGAATATACAGAGAATATATTCAAAAATTCATTACACAACTTCTACTAGATTTTGAAGTAGCTGCAAAAGATACTGGAGTTCAACAATGCTTTTAGCATATGTAGCAGAACTCAAAATCTAAAAATACTTATTCATCCATGAAAGGACTTGATGTGTTGATTTATAAATAGTATAATAAGACAAATTTAGCAAGACAACTATGAAATAAATTCCCTAAATTAGAAAATAATTGATTATTCCTACTTAATCCAGCAATATAATAGCAAAAAATTGTGTTCTCTCATTCTAGCAAATCATCGGGGAACAAAATAACGAGTAAAAAAGCTTCATTTTCATATAAAAATAGAATATAAGCAGTTTGTGTTTTTTCGTTCCTGCTTGCTTAATGTTAATGAGCATCATAAGAATATTAAAGAAATTATAATTGCAATATCAATCTATATCTCTTTCTTCTCATTTGCCAGGTTAACCTAGTTCTTTCCCTTTTCTCGTCATAATGGATGCTTCAGGTAGCATCAGAGGCTTGCCGATCAACCATATCACGATTATGATCTAATGCCTGCATCACCTTCTGATCAAAGCAAAGAAGTTTGCCTTCACGTGCAATCATGAACATTCATTCCACTGCTTGTTATAGTAGCTGCATCGCTTTCAATTGCATTATCTTTGCTCCTTTGCATACTCCACCGGCTATGCCCTCTCCAAAAAGCTAGCCCATTTATATTTCTGCTACTTGATTATCCTCTGCAACAAACTTTTATTTAACAAAGCATCAATCCAACCCCCTCACACCTTGCACCTTCTCATCTTCGCCTGCCCATGTCATAGTGTTCCACCACACAACACACAAACCTTTTCGCCAGGTTCGAACCTCCTGAGTCATGCCATCCTCTAAGGCATCGCCATTGCCACTCCATGGATGAAGCTATCAAAAAACTTGGGAACTATCACGTACAACCTGTCAATTGTACTCACCCACTCCATGCTATTACTTGCAACATCTCCCATCCCACCATTGCATCAATACGAACCATCCAACATAGTAATTTTGGTTTCACAACAACATACCATGTCATATATTGAATTACTTTAGATGACACCAACCTTTGACATCACCTCTTTCCGTAAAAATATGTATTTGCATTACTAGAATCATATAAGTACCAAAAACTCGCAAGTATGCATCTATGTTGTACAAAAAAAAAGAACCTATCATCTACCAAAATGGTAGAAAGTTCCTTATCATCATTCAGATGCATCAAAACAAAAGAATCACTAAGGGCATGCTTGGCACAATAATGAGTGGCCCTATTACATTCACATGATGTATTCACAAAAAGAACTTGCTTAAGAGAAGTAAGAAAAGCAAAATCAGGAGCCACACTAGGTAACTATTGCCAATTCTCCCTCCGCATAGTGGCTTGCAAAAAATAAAAGATTTTGATGTTGTCCACTTCAATGATGATGCCTTTGCACTCTTGCATACATGGCTCACAAAGAGGTTGGAAAGAATACGCAGCTCGAAGCTCCAACTGACCAATGTCCCAATACTCCGAAAACTTTGCTATAGCCGCAAGACCACGACCAAGCTCGTCCCAGATAATAGCTCCCATGTCATCAATACTAGAGGGTAGAACTACCCCATCAACATTTACCTTAAGCCACTCAGGAGGGGGAGGATACCAGAAGTGGGAAGAGACCAGGGTTCAATTATTTAACTTCTACTACTAGCTAGTATGATCTTTATTGAAAGCATAAGCTTTTGCAGTGAACTTTGAGGCTTATCAAAATTTTCTATAGTTTCTTCTGTGCTCCTTTTCTTTGATTCTACATTTCAGTTCCTATTACTTTAAAACGTTTACATTATTTTGATATTTATACGAACAAAATATATTCACCTTTGTTAGCTTACAAAATTTCCAATAAAAAATGATGGCATATAGAGACTTTAACTTTTAAAACATGTGACATTTTGTATAACTTGATCAGTACAATTTTGCATGGAAAAAAAAAAAAACGTAGAAGCATGCTTATCTACATCTGAATCAAAAGCACTATTCAATGAGAACCAATTTTTTGACGCCTCAGTTAATGTTGGTGCAATCCATGAAAATCTAGCTTTCTCACTGAAACAATGAACCATATATATAATGGGGAAGGCACTTCAAATGGTGTTAATTGTCTAGAACCCAACATGAATACAACACAACACATTGGGTCTATTCAACCAAAACAACTTCATCATATGATCTCCTAAATGATGGCCCATTTGACACTTTCCTCATTTCGGTCTCATAAGTGCGGACAAAATTTCTATCCGGACTCCGGACGTAGCTCTACGTGCGGTCTCCAATAATATGTCGCCGCGTGTGTTACATCGCAGAGGTTATTTCATGGTTATTGAAGTGGAACTGCGGAGGTTATTTCGGGATTATTAAAGAGAAACTCATATACAATACTTTAGTAATCCTGAAATAATCCAGAAATAACCTCCACGGTTCCAGTTCAATAACCCGAAATAATACCGCAGAGGCTATTTTGAAGTTATTTCTAGGTTATTTTGGGTTTATTGAGTAAAACCGCAGAGGCTATTTCGGGATTATTTCAAGGTTATTGTGGAGTTCGCGATTCCACTTTAATAGTTTTTTTAGGTGAGCTCGATATAGCACATATGACGGTATATTACTGAGAGTCCGCACATAGAGCTACGTCCGGAGTCCGGACATAATTTTTTTCCCATAAATGCATCGAACATTACTATAAGTACAACATCCATGAGCAACAACACTACCACAATCTTCTATGAGAACAACCTTCATGAACAACATTACCACAATCTTGATCCTCAATTGAGAGACATCACATACTTTTCGTGCTGATTAAAATAGACTTCCTTAGCATTATGATTATCTCAATAAGGATGATGTGGATTTATTCTTTGCAATCGTAAGATCCATCGCCATCAACAGCCTAATTGTTGTCACAATCACTTATGATGACTCCACCTTAATCAAGTTAGATTATCTATCCTTAAAGGAATGCCATAATACAAATCCTTTTATTGACGGGCTAACTCATTTCAAAGAGACTTGAAACTAGTAAGATATGATTAATATAATATAGAATCATTTCATAGCTATGAAACTTGCAAGCCTTGAAAAGCTTCAGAAAAAAAGGATAAAATATGAGCCTGTAAGTAGGGTGCACCACTTATTAACACGTGATTAGTCATTTGTCAGTATTTTTTGTTAAAGACGTATTCTCCAACATAATATACAAAAGTTCATTGCCCAACTAAAGCCTTCTATAATGTTCTTGTATTTTCACTGATTTCCTAAATAGATTGAAACTAATTGGATGATACTTACAAGCATTTGTATTGAAGTTGAAACATACAAACCAACGCACTTTATGGCGTTAATCATCACATGTGCTCAAAAACAAAAACAAACAAAAGATGGGTAAACCTATCTTCAACAATCCACTATGGCTTAGCATATCTGGTGCCTCCCTTCATCAAGATTTTAAAGACCACAGTTCCTATTCGAGTGTGAAGATCTGAATTTCATGGAAGAAACTATGAAAGTGATATTCATCAAACCTGTTCTCAGTTATGCTATTTGTAGCAAAAAAAATAAATAAATAAAATATAAAATAAAATTAACCATCGATTGTGAAAAATCCAAAAAAATTATTTTCAAAATCATCTTATCACGTCTATGAGTGACACCTAAACCACAAGCCCAACTATGTAAGGAAGCTTGCGTCAATAAGACTCCAATTTTTACCATAAAGCATTGTCTTGTTTCAACCCAATCAGTAACTGTTTTGATTGCATTTGTTGTGATATTGTACATATGAAGATCATTGGCATCCTATTATAAATATCATTCACATCATGTGGGTTCCGGTAGTACATGTTCAAGAAAAAAAAATTTCAACCTTTAATAAAAAAATAAGCATGACGGTCAAGAGCCAATTCACACCCCAAGCAAAGTATATTTCTTTAAAGCCACTTCTTCAACATTTGGCTCCTCAAGTGTTTGAATAAAAAAGATAAGATAACACGATTATTACCTTATTGTCTCAAAAAATCCAGCCTACAACCAATTAAGACCTCTTACAAGTATCCTAAAAAGCTCCAACATATGTGAGAACCAACATGCCATAAACATAGCGCTACACAATTACCCAATTTTCTCAATATAGGATGACCGCCCTAAGGAGCATGATAAACTTACGAAACAAGTTAATGGCCAGCATACTAATTTATTCATTCGATAAAGCCTTATTATCCCCAATATGCTCATTGGCCTGTCTACCCCAAATAATGGGACCTAACAAATACGTGTTGATAATTAAGTAATAAACAAATTTACAAGACATTATATCACTTCCCTTAACCATTCTTAGATGATGTGCTTGTCTCGGTCACTAGATCGTAAATATTTAATGCAACAATCTACAAAGTAGTTCCATCATTTGGATCAATATTGGGGATAAGTGAAAAATCAGTTTCAAAATAATAGATACATTTTATAAGTGCTTGGTTAATTTATAACACCATTGAGCATAACCACTTGACCCCTATTTCTCTAGTGTTGGATAACCTATGTACCAAATATACATAAAATCTAAAGAAATACAATTTCCTACAACTTAAAATTCTCTTATCTGGATTTTATCATCTCGATTGATGAAGTCGTTGCCGACTCTGATTCAAGACATTTTAAATTGTCTCCACCTTTATGCCTTTGGTTCATGGTTTGCACGGCCTTGCCACTTTGAACTATAGATTTATCAAAAAATTGTAGCACAATTATAGATCCGCTGNAAATTCACACCCCAAGCAAAGTATATTTCTTTAAATCCACACCCCAAGCAAATTCAACGGCTCCTCAAGTGTTTGAATAAAAAAGATAAGATAGCACGATTATTACCTTATTGTCTCACAAAATCCAGCCTACAACCAATTAAGACCTCTGACAAGTATCCTAAAAAGCTCCAACATATGTGAGAACCAACATGCCATAAACATAGCGCTACACAACTACCCAATTTTCTCAATATAGGATGACCGCCCTAAGGAGCATGCTAAACTTAAGAAACAAGTTAATGGCCAGCATACTAATTTATTCATTCGATAAAGCCTTATTATCCCCAATATGCTCATTGGCCTGTCTACCCCAAATAATGGGACCTAACAAATAAGTGTTGATAATTAAGTAATAAACAAATTTACAAGACATTATATCACTTCCCTGTACCATTCTTAGATGATGTGCTTGTCTCGGACACTAGATCGTAAATATTTAATGCAACAATCTACAAAGTAGTTCCATCATTTGGATCAATATTGGGGATAAGTGAAAAATCAGTTTCAAAATAATAGATACATTTTATAAGTGCTTGGTTAATTTATAACACCATTGAGCATAACCACTTGACCCCTATTTCTCTAGTGTTGGATAACCTATGTACCAAATATACATAAAATCTAAAGAAATACAATTTCCTACAACTTAAAATTCTCTTATCTGGATTTTATCATCTCGATTGATGAAGTCGTTGCCGACTCTGATTCAAGACATTTTAAATTGTCTCCACCTTTATGCCTTTGGTTCATGGTTTGCACGGCCTTGCCACTTTGAACTATAGATTTATCAAAAAATTGTAGCACAATTATAGATCCGCTGGCATGTCATGAAAAAAAATATCCTTCACAATCCATCTTACACAAGCTTTAAATTTAAACTAGTTAAAAGTAAATGACTGAGTTGCCTATCCTTGGATTTGCTTACCTATTTGAAGTATTCAAAGTATCTTGTGATGTCACTAGTGGTGACCTTAATCAAAAATATAATCTCTTGGCCTATTTTAAGAAAATATTTCATGAGTCAAAATAATGTTATCCTAATTATAATTGTGAGTATTACACAATCATTAAAGCCTCGCAACATTAGCATCTCTATGGCTTAAAATAGCGCGCTATAAGCCCATCTTGAAGCTTACCTCAACACATTTTAAAAATTTTGTGATAAGATTCACTATATGAGGCCTACACCTCATAAAATGTGAGGCCTGCCTCGTCATAATTCAGATGAGTAATGCATAAATAAATTTATGATTTTCTTTAAAATATATATAAAGGAAATCACACCCATAAAATATTCTTTACTTACCCAAATAATATACAATTGAGAATAAAATTGACACAATTACCATCAATATAGTCATTGCTATAAAATATAATAAATACCAATTAATTATTATTAGTTAGATGAAAGAACAATAACTAAGATTAAAAAATATGAGGAATGATAGATATAGATATAATTGAAGAAGAGACATAGAGAAAGTAAATTGCACCAATGATTATAATGAAAACCCATTGACTAATAAAATATATGTTCTTTTAAATTTAGAAAATTCAAACTTGGAGACTTATTATATTCTTACTTTAATGTGGTGCATGAATGAGATAAACTAATTTTAACANCTGGAAATTACATTTCTTTTGGGGCTTTCACCTACTTCTTGCTGCCCCTTGTTGGAATACATGTTAGAGGCTGTTTTAAATGTTGGAAATCATATTTTTGGGGTCTTTATCTTACACTTCTTGCTGCCCCTTGTTGGAATACATGTTAGAGGCTGTTTTAAATGTTGGAAATCATATTTTTGGGGTCTTTATCATGCACTTCTTGCTGCCCCTTGTTGGAATACATGTTAGAGGTTGTTTTAAATGTTGGAAATCATATTTTTGGGNGATACTTAGGAACTATCACATACAACCTGTCAATTGTACTCACCCACTCCATGCTACTACTTGCAGCATCTCCCATCCCACCATTGCATCAATACGAACCATCCGACATAGTAATTTTGGTTTCACAACAACATACCATGTCATATATTGAATTACTTTAGATGACACCAACCTTTGACATCACCTCTTTCCGTAAAAATATGTATTTGCATTACTAGAATCATATAAGTACCAAAAACTCGCAAGTATGCATCTATGTTGTACAAAAAAAAGAACCTATCATCTACCAAAATGGTAGAAAGTTCCTTATCATCATTCAGATGCATCAAAACAAAANCTAGACACAAATGAAAAATGTTTCAATGTCCAATTGCGAATTTTTAAAACTTGAGTGACATCATGATTCGTGTCATGAGTTATGCAGGTACTTAGACCATGGGATCCTAGAGCACTTGCACACAAAAAAGAAACTAAGGGTCTGTTTGGGGCAGCTTATTTGGTGCGGTGACGTTTTGAAAGCGCACCTGGACTGTTTGGGCAAACTGCGTTTTGACAGCTTATGCGTTTTGAAAATGTTGAAAATAGCGTTTTNTTAGACACAAATGAAAAATGTTTCAATGTCCAATTGTGAATTTTTAAAACTTGAGTGCCATTATGATTCGTGCCATGAGTTATGCATGTACTTAGACCATGGGATCCTAGAGCACTTGCACACAACAAAAGAAACTAAGGGTCCATTTGGGGCAGCTTATTTGATGGGTGACGTTTTAAAAACGCACCTGGACTGTTTGGGCAAACTGCGTTTTGACAGCTTATGCGTTTTGAAAATGTTGAAAATAGCGTTTTCACACCGCACCTACCTAGGTGCGGTGGCAGCTTTCTGACAATGGTCTGACTTTTCCAAAAAAATAAAAATTTCTGATAGTTACTGCACCAAGCTTATCAGCAGATTATTCAATAAGCTACAGCTGACCCAAACAGACCCTAAACATATGCCATGCTGAATGGATTGAATTTTTTCATAAAAACACTTTTGTACCTAAGACGAAAAAAGATAAGGTAGTCGAGAGCCATTGTTGGGTCTCAAGCCCCGAATGCAAAAAAGTGAAGCATTGTTTTAGGAGGTCAACAACCAGCATAAACTTTTGTCGAAAAAATCAGGACAAATCTTTTAAAAATTTATGTAAATGTACGGTGTCCCCTGGAAGCAACGCATTGTATGGTCTGAATACAGTGAAAAGTATGTAAAGGCCGCTATCGGTGCACTAGTATGGTGTTAAATAAGCAAGGGTTCCCACATTATAGATGGATGCAGACAAATAAGTTAGTCCATGAAACTTATACTGTGATAGAATCTTGAAACATAGATACTCTTAAGGGTTGATTAACGAAATCAGTAGATATTATAGTTCATAAAAAGATAAAAATCCCATGCATTAAAGAAACTAAGTGGGTTAGAGAAAATGCTAAGAAAAATTTTAGCATAGATTTTAAACATAAATATTCAGCTAGGATTCGTACTAAAAATGATTTATGTGCAATTATAGATAAGAGTTTGAAATTTAATGTTGTAAAAATTAATTGAATTAGAGTAAAATTATAGTCCTAATGATTATAGTTGATACTATGATTCTTATTGTTATAAATATTTATGATCCTCAAGAAGGTATAGTTAAATGTTCAAAAGAAAATTTGTGAAATAACTTAAAAGAATTAATACAGATGATACCTCTTGAAGAAAGAAATTTGATTAGAAATTTAGGGTCTATTTGGGGCAGCTACAGCTGATCCAGATTATCCAGATAAGCTGGCTAGTTGTTTGGGGTAGCTGTAAAAAAAAAACTAATTTGCAGTTGTTTGTGGATAAATGACCATTGTGTCCCTGTTAAGTAATATTGTTTGTAACATAAATGACATGACAATATATTCGATACTACAGAAATAACTAAATTTTATTTTTTTAGAGTGCATCTTTGTTTAGAATCTTTTGACGTTTTATCCCTAAAAGCCTCATCAGAATACTTTCATCATGCTTAATTATCTAGAAATATTTTTCTTTAAAATATACAAGATTGGAGATCAAAGATAAAATTTGATGTGACATTGGTCATTAGAAACTAATGGTTGTTTAGCCATTGTGCAGATGTTATAGAGAAGATTTGGTGCAACTTTAACCCAAAAAATACATTTCAGATACATTGAAACAACCATCAAATATAAATCTGATCAATACAAAATTTATTAGAATTTGAACTGACCATACATAAGATTAGAAACCATACATATANAATACTCTCAAGGGTTGATTAACGAAATCAGTAGATATTATAGTTCATAAAAAGATAAAAATCTCATGCATTAAAGAAACTAAGTGGGTTAGAGAAAAAGCTAAGAAAAATTTTAGCATAGATTTTAAACATAAATATTCAGCTAGGATTCGTACTAAAAATGATTTATGTGCAATTATAGATAAGAGTTTGAAAGTTAATGTTGTAAAAATTAATTGAATTAGAGATAAAATTATAGTCCTGATGATTATAGTTGATACTATGATTCTTATTGTTATAAATATTTATGATCCTCAAGAAGGCATAGTTAAATGTTCAAAAGAAAAATTGTGAAATAACTTAAAAGAATTAATACAGATGATACCTCTTGAAGAAAGAAATTTGATAAGAAATGTAGGGTCTGTTTGGGGCAGCTGCAGCTGATCCAGATTATCCAGATAAGCTGGCTAGTCGTTTGGGGTAACTGTAAAAAACAACTAATTTGCAGTTGTTTGTGGATAAATGATCATTGTGCCCCTGTTAAGTAATATTGTTTGTAACATAAATGACATGGCAATATATTCGATACTGCAGAAATAGCTAAATTTTATTTTTTTAGATTGCATCTTTGTTTAGAATCTTTTGACGTTTTATCCCTAAAAGCCTCATCAGAATACTTTCATCATGCTTAATTATCTAGAAACATTTTTCCTTAAAATATAAAAGATTGGAGATCAAAGATAAAATTTGATGTGACATTGGTCATTGGAAACTAATGGTTGTTTAGCCATTGTGCAGATGTTATAAAGAAGATTTGGTGCAACTTTAACCCAAAAAATACATTTCATATACATTGAAACAACTATCAAATATAAATCTGATCAATACAAAATTCATTAGAATTTGAACTGACCATACATAAGATTAGAAACCATACATATAACATTCAGCTGGCAAATTTTTCTAAGTTTACCTTAACAAAACTTCTTGGAAGTTGTCCATAGGGATGTTGTAAGTAATTATGGACCTATAAATACCCCCTCCTTCACTTCCAAAAGCTAATGGATCCATGCGCTCAATGCTATTATAGTAAATCATTTGGTAAAAACTTTTTGAAAGAAAATTAAATATTGAAAATCAACTGTTCCAAAGATTTAATGAATATTATGTTGAAGATCATATCCTCGCAATCTCTGGAAAGTTTTGTAAGTGATTTTCATTGTTTACTTTCAACCTTGTAATTAGTGATTGGTTAATTCTTAGATGAATTCTTTTTATTAAACTACAAAATTAAAAGAATTTTTGTTTAGGAAATTTTTAATTGCAATGGAAATGAGGATAGTTGAGTACTTGAGGATAGGTGCTTGAGTTTGTATTGTCACGGTGTATAAAAAACAAACTTTTTCACCCATTCAAAGTGTGAAAGGATTGATGAACATATAGCAGCAATATATAGGTAATGGGAATATGCAAAGTCAGCGGATTTAAGTAAATCCTGCTAAACAGCAAAAAACGCCTCCGTAAATCATAAGTTTTCGTAAATCCAAAAAAGACGCCGATTTGCGATAAATCCTGTGAATTGATAGAATTATGCAGGACGAATGAAGAGGAAGTAGCGTGCGAACATGCTTACCTTCTTCAATGGTTTCTGCTTGGAGCAGTGCGGAAGGATGAGAAAGATGGCAGTTTGGGTGGTCTCTGTAAGCTGTGATCCCTTCGTTGTCATCCCAGTTATGGATTGCAAGAGGCAGATGAGACGCGAGAGAGACGAGACATAAGAGAGACGGAGGAAGTGGGGTAAAAGTCACGAATAAAAGCGGACCGCAGGGCCGATCCCACGGCCGTGTTCAATAAACAATCAAATATGTCGTTTTCCAAAATGTAGTCCGAAGCGCTTACCAAACGAGACGGCGGTGTTTTGAAAATGACGTCTGCACTTATAAGGTGCCCCAAACAAGGCCTTAAATTGACATGTGGATAGAGTGGTNGCTCGGTTTCGGCTTCCTGTGGCACTCCTCGGTTTGAAATATGTGCTATGAGAAAAATCATTTAGAAAATGTTGTGGCTTGGTTTGGGACTCGGGTTTTGGCTTGAAATGGCTAGAGCTGCATTTTTGTATGTATATGTATAAAAAAAAATCTGAATTTTAAAAAAATTGATGCCGGTTTTGGTTTTGTCGAGCTTGGCTTTGGCTTTGCTTCTTGATCGAGCTTGGTTCGATTCTAGTTGTAGCTTGGCTTTGGNCGGCGGCCGACAGTTTCTTACGGGCGACCCTCAAACGTAACTCCCTCCTTTTAAACGCAGACACCTAACAAATAAGTTTGCTTTCAAATTTCTCTAAGTTTACCTTAACAAAACTTCTTGGAAGTTGTCCATAGGGATGTTGTAAGTAATTATGGACCTATAAATACCCCCTCCTTCACTTCCAAAAGCTAATGGATCCATGAGCTCAATGCTATTATAGTAAATCATTTAGTAAAAACTTTTTGAAAGAAAATTAAATATTGAAAATCAAATGTTCCAAAGATTTAATGAATATTATGTTGAAGATCATATCCTCGCAATCTCTGGAAAGTTTTGTAAGTGATTTTCATTGTTTACTTTCAACCTTATAATTAGTGATTGGTTAATTCTTAGATGAATTCTTTTTATTAAACTACAAAATTAAAAGAATTTTTGTTTAGGAAATTTTTAATTGCAATAGAAATGAGGATAGTTGAGTACTTGAGGATAGGTGCTTCAGTTTGTATTGTCACGGTGTTTAAAAAACAAACATTTTCACCCATTCAAAGTGTGAAAGGATTGATGAACATATAGCAGCAATATATAGGTAATGAGAATGCAAAGCCAGCGGATTTAAGTAAATCCTGCTAAATAGCAAAAAACGCCTCCGTAAATCAAAAGCTTCCGTAAATCCAAAAAAGATGCTGATTCGCGATAGATCCTGTGAATTGATAGAATTATCCAGGACGAATGAAGAGGAAGTAGGGTGCGAACATGCTTACCTTCTTCAATGGTTTCTGCTTGGAGCGGTGCGGAAGGATGAGAAAGATGGCAGTTTGGGTGGTCTCTGTAAGCTGTGATCCCTTCGTTGCCATCCCAGTTATGGATCGTAAGAGGCAGATGAGACGCAAGAGAGACGAGACACAAGAGAGACAGAGGTAGTGGGGTAAGAGTCACGAATGAAAGTGGGCCGCAGGGCCGATCCCACAGCCGTGTTCATGAAACAATCAAATATGTCATTTTCAAAAATGCAGTCCGAACGTGCTTACCAAACGAGACGACGGTGTTTTGAAAATGACTTATAAGGTGCCCCACACAAGGCCTTAAATTGACATGTGGATAGAGTGGCGGAAGATTACAGAAATATTAATAGTGACTATGGTTTTATTGCACTAATAAAAAATGAAGAATCATGTTGAATTTTACTTTAACTTATGATAATGTTATTGCTAATGTTTTATTTAAGAAAAGAGATGAGCATAATATTATTTATAAGAATGGATTTAATAAAAAAACATTTATTTTGTTATGAGAAAAAGAGGTCGTCAAGAATGTAATGATTATAAGATCGTCAAGAATGTAAGGAAAAAAGTGTGCAAATTATCCAGGAATTAAGCTAATATGCCATACATTAAAATTATGAGAGAGTAAAAGAACAAAGGTTAAGATGTGAAACAAATATTTCGCATTACAATTTGGGTTTATGTCGGGCAAGTTTACCATGATCAATTATTAGTTTTGATTTTTAAAATGAACAATTGAAAGATAAAATATAAAATGATAAGTTATCATAGAATTAGATCGGGGCACTTAAAAAATAAAAGTACATTTATGAACAAACTTTAAGATTTTAAATTTTGAATTTCTTTTATGAAGAAACAAAATCTATGTGAAACAAAGTAACAAGCATTATTAAACAAGTAGCAAGAAGATGAACTTGACGTATAAAAAAGAAAAGTTTTTATAAATAAAAATATATAGTGGTGGAATAATAATAAAAAAAAGATAAATTATAAAAGGTTTTGTTATAAAAATTGATTTAAATGTAAAAGCTTTTAGAATTGGGAAAATATAATGTGGCCCGTAGGGAGTTTAAGAGAATTATTTGTAAGGCCAAGAATTCTAATTTTAGTGATCTTTATAATAGATTAAATACCAAAGAGAGTGAAAGATAAATGCACAAACTAGCCAAACAAACATAAAAATAAATAAAAATTTAATTCATGTAAAGTGTATTAAAGGTGAAAATCAAAAAAAAATCTTAGATTAATATATTCAATATAGGTGGGTGAGATAATTTGATAAAATTTTCAATAAATTTCATGAAAATAAGATCAGCTTTGATGATCTTAATATAGTTAACAATAAAAAAACTCCTTATTTTTACCATTAAATTAATAAAAAAGAAGTTGATGAGGTATTAAAGATAATCAAGGATGGAAAATCAAAATGATCATATGGTATCCCAAAAGAAGTGTGAAAATATTTATAAAATTTGAGAATTTCTTAGCTTAAAAACTTTTTAATATTATTTTAAAAAGAAAAAGTTGTCTGAGTGAAGGAAGAGTATTTCGGACCTCATTTTAAGATAAAAGGGGAAGGAAAAAAGTGTGCAAATTATCCAGGAATTAAGCTAATATGCCATACATTAAAATTATGAGAGAGTAAAAGAACAAAGGTTAAGATGTGAAACAAATATTTCGCATTACAATTTGGATTTATGTCGGGCAAGTTTACCATGAAAGTTATACATTAATTGAGAGATTTGATGTAAAGGTGCAGAGAAAATAATGAGGATCCACATATAACTTTTATTAATTTAGAAAAAGCTTATGATAATGTTCTAAGAGAAATTCTTTGGAGAGTTCTAGAAAAGCAAGATGTTGATATGGTTTATATTAAAGTAATTAAAGATATGTATACTAGGCTTGTTACTAGTGTTCAAACAGAAAGAGGATTGACCAAATATCTTCCTATTTCAGTTGGAATACATTAGGGATCAACTGTAAGCACATATACTATTGCTTTAGTTATGGATGCTCTTACTGGACATTTACAAGAGGAATTAACTTGGTGTATGTTTTTTGCTAATGATATCCTTCCTGTAGATAAGACTAGGAAAAGAAATCAGAAAGAAATTGAATTATGGAGGTCTACTTTAAAGACCTTTATTTGAGTAGATCTAACACTAACTACATGGAAAGTTTAACACTAGTAAATTTAGTGGCAGAGTCGTAACAATAGGTGATCAGATCATTAAAAAGAATCAAAGTTTTACATATCGCAGATCTATTGCTCAAAGTGACAGTGATAAAGATGGGGGTGTTATTAGTAAAATTCAAGTTGAATTGTTGAAGTGGAGGAATGCATCGGGTTCTATTGTGTGATAGAAAAGTACCGCTTAGCCTTAAGGGGAAATTTTATAAGTTGATGGTGAGACCTACAATGTTTTATGGCGCTAAATGTTGGCCTATAAAAGAGAAGCGTAAAACTAAGTTAAGTGTTGTTAAGATGAGAATGCTTAGGAAGACAAGCAATTTACACTTACAGACAAAATGCGAAACGAAATATCCGTGAAAGAGTTGGTGTAGCTCCAGTGGCAGCGAAGATAAGATAGAGTTGTCTTGCATGGTTTGATATCAATAAACGTTGACCATCTGATGCTCCGATTAGGAGAGTAGATATCTTAGATTTGATTTATGTTAAGGAAGGTAAAGGTAGACCTCAAAAGACCTGGGCATCGTGTATAAGAAAATTATCTTAATTTTTTAGAATTAAATGAAAATATAAAACTCAATAAGACAAAATCGAGTAAAAGGATTCATGTAGCCGACCCCACTTAGTGGGATAAAGGCTTGTTGTTGGGGTTGTTGTACACTTTTGTACCAAAGAAAAGAGTGAGAATTGATGATAAGAATGTCGATGAATTAGCCACATCCCCTCAACCTTAACCATTAGTCTATTTCAATGCCATGATCTCCGAACCAAAAAACGAAAGAAAAAAAACTGTGCTTCCATCCCTAACTTTAAGAACACGTGCATCTTTTATCAATAGTCATTCCACTCATGTAGCTACACTTTGTGATGGGTTTCCCTTTTGAGGATCACTTAACCATGTTGACATTTTATTTTGGGGTGACATACAATAAATTTTGTTATGCATGATAAGAATAAAACTATAGGAATTCTCATGAATCACTTCTACTGAGACTTCATAAAGTAAGATGTCACTCGTACTATTGTTCATTGTAGGACTTTTCAGCGTAACAAGGAAATCAAATAGCCCACAAGACCTACACTCAGCTTCCTATCTCAAATTTCGCTAAAAAGATATAAGTATGGATTTTATACTTGATTTGCATAAGACAACATAGAAATATGAGTATGTTTGTTGTAGTTCACCGATTCTTTACGACCGTCAATCTTTGTCATGTACAAAGATTGTTAACATCTCATGCATCGCCCGTCTACACGTTCGTGGCATTGTTCACTTTTATGGGCTTCCAACATGTATAATGCATGACTGATACTAGATTTGTTGAGCATTTCCGGCACACTGTGAAATCTTTCAACAAGATGGCAATTTTCATTTGCTTTTCATCCCAAAAAGCAAGCTAGATAGAAGACAATCATTGCTCAGGAAATCTTTTAAATTTTTTAGAATGTGAAATTTTTCAGTAAATTGCAGAGTCCCATCTATCATAAAATTTCTCTATATAGTACACCAAACAGAACTATATGTAAGTCTCCCTTTTAATTGTTTATAGCAAAAGGCTTTGCTGCCTAATTTGTTTCATCTTTTAAACTACCAGTAATGCTATTTCTTCATCAGCCACCAAGTCTTCTCAACATATAAATAAATTGGATGATAATATAAAAAAATCATATTGCCTCAAAAACTGAAAATGTGCTAGTTGGTAGCCATGGTAATCAAAATCTTCAAAATTTCATAAAAGATATATGATTTGGTTCTTTACCACTCGGAGAGCATTCCACCACTTCTATTAACAAAGTTCATGCTCAATCTTGTGGCCAATTTAAATCTTTAAAGAATACAGAAACCAATGCTTAACCGTCTTACCTAAATCATCATATTAGTCCTTTTACCATTACAAAAAATTGAAAGCAACTTTGAATAAAGTTCAAGCCTATACCTTGCCCAAAAATGCTATTGTAAGTATAGCTTCTCATAAAAATTATTATTAAGATCACATCTTTTGAAATAATCCATTAACAATGAGAGAAATTAATCCAAAAAGAGAAGAAATTCTTCACTTCATGGTAGAAGTAATGATAGAGTTATCTAACTATACCAAAAAGCGGAGATAACCATCAATTGGTTTGAATTTCTTAAAATATGTTTGGTTTTTATTCATCGGAATATAAAGCAAACTGTCTTTTACTTATTTAAAGTTTTCTTCATATTGTTTAACATGGAATTTACAAGCCACGAAATATGATACATCCATTTTAGCATAATTTTATCCAATTAGTTAAGAAGAAAAAAAATAAACAGATACAAGGCAAAAAATCAAGATAACAGCCATAACCTGTAAGAAAATAAGACGAAATTTAAAAAGCAAGCAAATTTTTTTAACAATTTCATTGAATGTAACCTCTATATTAATGAAAAATCTAGTATGACGTTATTAAAATTTTTGTTTNCGAAATTTAAAAAGCAAGCAAATTTCTTTAACAATTTCTTTGAATGTAACCTCTATATTAATGAAAAATCTAGTATGACGTTATTAAAATTTTTGTTTAAAAAATTTTGTTTTCGTTGTTGATGCTTTGAAGCTAGCACAAAAGCAATAACTTGGCCACCATGATACAACATTATAGAATTACTTGTTTTAGAGAGATTCTTCAGAAGTTATAGAATTCTTCATTAATNTGAAATTTAAAAAGCAAGCAAATTTCTTTAACAATTTCATTGAATGTAACCTCTATATTAATGAAAAATCTAGTATGACGTTATTAAAATTTTTGTTTAAAAATAATTTGTTTTAGTTGTTGATGCTTTGAAGCTAGCACAAAAGCAATAACTTGGTCACCATGATACAACATTATAGAATTACTTGTTTTAGAGAGATTCTTCAGAAGTTATAGAATTCTTCATGAATGAATACTGAGTGATTGGTTCTCTTAATCACTAGGTTAACTTGAGACTAAATTAACAGATTGAATTTATTAACTAGATTTAAATTAACTTATGAAACCTTATCTTACTGATTAAACAAATATAATTCAGGATAAACTAGCACTTGAACTTTTTACCATAAAAGTTTCATATTAAGCAAGAGTAACCTAAGCGTCCACTTAATCAGATTTAAAAGCCCTAAGCCATGACCAAAGATGACCTTAGACTTCAAAAGCACTTGATGTTACATCATCATGAACTTTGTACCAACTATTTGGGATAAGCTTCACTGAGACTTATGTTCTAACTTTTCCATTTAATTCAACTGTAATAAAAACATTTACGGAAGTAATGCTGATAAAGTATTGACTGAACCTTAATCTAATTCGTTGCCCTTAACATTTATAAAAACAACTTAAAGATTTAAATCATAAGCCAGGAGCAAAAAGAAAAATTTAGCAAAATTTTGTTAGAAAAAATAAAGAAGAATACAAACATCATATGATCAAAAGAGTTGGATACCGCTAATCTAGCAACTTTAGCTAGCTTTTGTTTTACTTCTAGAGGTAATCTCCTTTTAACACCATGGGCAGAAGAATCGTCTTCTTTAACTCCAGGGCCTGGTGGTCTGGCTGATAAATGAATTTCTAGTTAATCATAAACTCATGTCCCCATCAAAATAAAAAACATAAGTTACAATGTAACTTACACAGTTTAACCACCCTCTCAAGGTCTCGAATAGCTCGCTCAATTGTGGTCCCCTTCAGTCTTATCGTTCCCTCCTTGGCCCGAGGCAAGAGATGCTTCAAAGAATTAATTGTGGATTAACAACTATAAAAATAGGTAACATCACAGGTACAGGACTACTTAGATTAAATGGTATAAACAACCAGACAACTGCTTATGCACCCCAATAAACAAAAGCCTATGATACAATAGAAATTTAGATCAGCAAGTTCACCGATAAATCATGTCATTAATGGGTATGTACTAATACAGAAAAGAAAAAAAAAATTATGAACTCGAGCACCATGTTTTCCATTGTCACAACCTCAGAAATCAGGTCAATAAATGAAATGATGGTTTCATGATATAAGAAGATCTCAGTTTCGCAATGCAACCTATTAGTATATTTTCAGTTTGGTTTCAAAGGGAAGTTGAATCAAAAGTTTTACTGCAGAAAAACAAATCATTGGCATATTTGATAAACGATGGTCCCAGAGAATGTGTGCAGCATCCTTGATAGTAAATTCACCCTAGGATAGCATCCAAGGCAATTTTATTATCCAAAATGTGTTGACACAAAATTGAGGAACCTAGGAATATATTTCTAAATTAAGAAAATACGGTCTTAATACTAATTGAATCTTCCTACAATTATGCCTACTTCCACGACAAGTTCACCACCTAAGTACTGGCACAACCTTCAAAAGTAGAAACTACAAATAAGTAGAAAAAAATGCCCGGTGTATTAATAAAAAAGAATCCTACTTATGCCAACCATTAAATTTCAGGATGTACATTTCGAATTAGTAACAAGCTAAAACCGAAGTTATAATCCCAATGTTGTTCACCTCCATTATGAGAATATTTAAATTATACCTACTTCTCTACTCAAAGTTCAATTACATACCATAGTACAAATCAATATAACAATCTTTAATGTTGATGTTCAAATAAATGTTTTCAAAAACGTGCTTCATGAGCAAAGCAAAGCAAAGTGAAGCGAGTGATTCCTGCTTTGCTTAACTAAAGTATGCTTCGAAGCATTGCAATTAATTTACATGTTTTTTTTGCAATTTTTAAGTTTTTAATTATTGCAACAAACTAAAATTATTTAAAAATATATTTATAGGTTTACCCTAAATATTTGTCTTCAAGTTATGTATTGTACCCCATTTTTTCCTATTTTATATCAACTTTTAAGTCATACTTTGAATTGTATAATTTTTAATAAATGTATATATATTGATAATTCTACAAAACTTACTAGCACTTTGGTTAATAAAAGTGTTGCTTCACTCTACGCTTTTAAGTAAAAATAAAGGCTTGTGCATCGCATTGTGCATCACGCTTTGATAACATTGATTCAAATATAATAAAGATTCCCTATAAGATGCATTCCTTATATTTATAATAAAATGGACATAGATGAGATAATTTTTAAAGTTCTATATGCTCAGATTTGTCAAACATCTAAAAAATGTTCAATTTTGATGACGATCCTTAACCCACAACTCTTTTCTNCTCTTAAGGTTTTAGTGTGTACGGCTCTCGGTTAAGGCTATCGGGGACGATGAACGGATGTCGTCCATCCGTGCGTGTATTGAATGGATGGCGGAGATCAAGCCAGGTGGTCATCTGAGGCGATACAGCGCGATGCGTGGCAGCTGACTCAGAAGGCGGCGTCAAATGGGAGCGCGCC
>JXCR01130613.1:108316-119208 GCA_002079205.1 Phalaenopsis hybrid cultivar
TATATATATATATATATATATATATATATATATATATATATATATATATATATATATATATATATATATATATATATATATAACACACAAGTTGGAAAGTTCCAATTTGATCGTCCTAAGATGGAGATTATCAGGAAGATTTTTGAAAATTTCAAACTAGTTGGAGCTTGACAGGTGGGTCTTTTCGATGGAAGACATGTTATGATACAACTGAGCATAGAAAAAGATTATACAAGGATTTTCTCAAAGAAATTCATCACAATCGAGGGCAATCATATGAAATTGCTCAAATGGGCCCCTGTGTTTGATCTCAGTCAAGAACATCTAATTGCATGTATCTGGTTCTCATTACCTCAACTCAAGTTTCAACTCTTTGATCTACCTATCTTATATGCAATTGAGACTATTCTTGAAAAAACTTTGCAGGTAGACATACCTACAGTTCATTTCTCAATGCACTCTACTGCAAGAATTTTGATTGAATGTGATATTACACTACCAGACGTAGAAGAAGTCTGATTTGGCTCTGCTCACAATGGTTATTAGCAAAAAATCATTATAGAACAAAAACCTTACTACTGCAAGCACTGCAAGATGTTTGGATATCTGTAAGACAAATGTTTCAAATTGCACCCACAATTAAGAAACAATAGTCAAAAGCAGTAATATGTTGTTAGTGCACCCCACATGACTGAACGCCCTCCCAACAAACCTAATGACAGTCAATTTGAGGAGGGAATCACAACAAGACAGGAGTTGGTGTCTGCTACTGAGAACTCTTCTCCTGATTATACTATAAGAGATAATGTTCGGACCAAAAATCAAAATAGCCCCGCAGCTCCTATTCAGGAAGCATTAGGTCCAGAGGTGACAACTCACACTTCACGTACAC
Source organism: Phalaenopsis hybrid cultivar (assembly GCA_002079205.1). NCBI lineage: Eukaryota > Viridiplantae > Streptophyta > Magnoliopsida > Asparagales > Orchidaceae > Phalaenopsis > Phalaenopsis hybrid cultivar. The sequence goes on from JXCR01130613.1 coordinate 109,209, forward strand.
TGAAACCTATCGCTGTGGCCACGACTGCCTTTTCTTCTACTGCGGTTATAATATCTAATCAGACCGAGGATCACATGAGCCAGTCTTCATATGAAGAATGACGGTTTTATACTTCTCAGTGGAACAAGAAGGCTAGGGCATACTCCAATTTGGAAACTTAATGGATTATACTTTGGTTACTCCTCGCAATGACACGACACTTCAAAGTTTGTTATCTGACTCCGTTCCTAAAACTAAAGGAAAAGGCAGGAGTAAACTGGTTCGTCCCTAGCTACTTGTTCTCTGCATGTTCTAAATTTTTTGAGTCTATTTGTATCTTTTTGTTGGGGTATTACTGTACTTGGTTTCGTATGTGTAGGGCGTCTCAATTGGGCCCTCTCACACAACTTTTATGTATCTTTTCTATTTCAATAAAATTAATCATTGGGCTTTTCAATATATATATATATATATATATNAGAAATTACAATTAAAAGGTTTGAGAATTATATTCGTCAATTTCTTGAATGCGCAGGGTACATTAGATAAACCAAACTGTATAACAAGCCATTCATTAATGCCATATGTGACTTTGAATGCCATCTTCTATTCAACCTCGTTTAATCTTATAATGATGTATCTACTTTTAGAGCTAATTGAATAAATAATTTGAGTCAGTAACAAGGTAAAGCCTGTAATCCAATCTATGATTGAAAATTCATAGGAGATATTAATCTTATTTAATGCTTTTTTATTTATGCTCATTTTCTGGGTGTTTATAATACTATAACTACAAAAGGACTCGAGCTTCGCTATAGAAGTCTTTTTTATAATAGTTCATCATATCCTTTTGGGTAAGCTAATATACAACTATCGTGCTCATGAACTCCATGATAGATTGGGGCTTCTACTTTAACTGTTTTGTTGGTTTAATTAACATTTTTATTATTTTTGTTACTTTAATATTACTATGATTTCAAAAATTAATTCTTCGATGTTATTTTTTTCAGCACGAGGTTGGGTAAGTGGTAGGTTCTACGTTCTGTTGTTCATGACTTGCATTTGGGTTGTTGTGCTCATAATCATTTCTTGTAACTTATGAAAATTTTTTTTGATCATACAAGGTTACATCTTCTGCCGTCCTAGACAAGTTATTCACTTGATTCATGCAAGCAGACTTAGGTGGCATTTTTGTATGCAATGATTATGTAAGTTTGGAAGATTATTTATTTATTTTTTATTATTTTTTTTATAATGTGCAATGAATGCTTTCTGTAATAAATTTAAAATATGCTTAAATTTGAATTTTAAAATGTTTGTCTTCACTCTACTATAGGAAATGGATCTAAGGGATTAACACTAATGGTCCTAGCAAGAAATCTCATTAAAATGTAAAATTGCTAATTAAAGAGTCATTATGTCGATTGGAGCCTAGTTTAAGGATTATTTTGATTGTGGATCACTCCCTTACTAATAGAGATTGCTCAAGGAAATTTAGGTTATGATTTTCTTGGTCGTTAAATGTGGAGGCATTTAGTTGACATTATATGCAATAGTGTACATGATTGCCTTGAGTAGCTAATTCAAGTGGAGGAGGAGAGCAGATGCAAGGGAATTTCTGGTGGAGTATTAATTTATGAAGTTAGGAGATGCAATTTCTAGTCACTTGAGGCATAGTGATAGGATGAGCATCAAATTTGGCCTTGTTCCTAGCCATCCAAAGGAACCAAGCTACCATGAAAGTAATAGTTCCAATCTTAGCAGACTTCCAACTCTTCCAGCAGGATAAAATATTAGACCATTCCAAGTGAATAGTGTTCAGGGTGAGATGATTACAGTAGTTAGCCCATACCTCTTGAGTAAATCTGCATTTGAAGAATAGATGAGGAATAGATTCCTCCTTCTTTCCACATAAATAACATTGAGAAGGGCCTCTTAGTCCTTTAAGCTTAAGTATGTGATCAGTAGGGAGCAATCCATGAAGCATTCTCCAGCTGAAAAAAGACATAGATGGGGACAAAATTTTCTGCCAAATTAAATCTCCCCAAGGCTTATTTTCCTAGGTGTTGAGTTTAAGATGAATTGATTTAGTTAGGCTTTGATGCACACAACCCTGCTAGACCAGTCTGTCAGCTCTAGATCTATCAAACTGAATTCTGCTAATCTGTATAGCATACTATTCCTAAAGAATAGTTTGGAGTATAAGGCAGTGACCGGGAATTCCCCTCCCAACAGTCAACCACTTGTAAATGGGTATTAATATGATCAGAGTTAGGTTGCAGCATCTCTTTAGGACACCAAGAATCCAACCAGAAATTAATCTTACCATTGCCAATATCCCAGAGAAATAAATCTTCAGCTTGTTTCCTGACTTTAAGCATATTGACCCATAGCCTAGAATCCCCAATCTTCCTTTTCACAATGCTAGGATGACTCTCTTTACAATACTTACTCATCATAAATTTTACCCAAAGGGAGTGTTGCTCTCTAAATTTGATCCAAATCTTGCAAAGGTTAACTTGAAGTAGGTGCTGCAGGCCTTTAAAACCTATACCATCAGCCAATTTGAGTTTAGCTAACTTTTGTCAGCTAGCCCAGTGAAGTTGCTGCCTCTTACCAACCCAAAGAAATCTGTTGAAAGCCATGTCCATTTATAATTGAGTGCTTTTCTTCATAGTAGTCATTTGGAGAATGTAGGAGGAAAAAGTGGTTAGAATACTCTTCAACAAAGTTATTCTACCCCCATTAGAAAGAGATGAGTGTGTCCAACTAGATAAAGTGGCAGAGATTTCCCCCATCACATCCTCAAATTGAGTTTGCTTAAATCTCCCTTTGATCGGCTGAACTCCAAGGTACTTGATTGGCAGTTTGGAACTAATGAATCTGATCCAAGTAAACTCTGGCCCCTTGAAACCAATATCAAGTAATCCAACCTGAAGGATGTTATCAGAGAATAGATTCATTTTGGCTAAATTAGGGGGTATTCCACCAGACTTTTCAGCAGAGGTAGCAATGCAATTAAAGTCTCCTCCCACAAGCCAATAAGAAGCCATAGTGTTACTGATAGTTTGCAAAGAAGACCAAAGTTCCCTTCTATCAGCTTTGGTACAGCCAGCATAGGCAAAGGTGGCAAATCTATTGTGTCCACAGGTTTTAAAGGAGAGGTGGACATACTGAGGATGATCAGGCTGAATATCCCAAATGATCTTTTTCCTACAAAAGATCCATATTTTATTATTTATGATAGCAAAATGTGAAAAACCAACAAACCTAGAGAAGATTTGCTGTGAATTTTTATGAACCAGTGGTTCTAAAATAGCGATACACCAGAGTTTGTGTTTTTTTATTGAGATGTAAATTTCTTTTCATGGAAGAGGGGTAAGCAATGCCCTTNTAGCCTGTCGTTAGACCTTTAAATGGCAGATTAATTGAGCTTATGTGACTTCTAAAAGCTGCTAGGGAGAAGTGATATTAATTGTTAATGCAAAAGAGGGTTCCCCAAAACTGAGAGCACTAAATTGATGTTAAAGCTTTTAGTAGATGGTGGTATGGGTAGAACCAAGGGATAAGAGTACTTGTTCATGTTAGAGAATTGCTTCTAGTAGGCATAATGGTTGTATAAAACTCTCTTATCATTCAAGTTTCTACCATAGGAAGCTACTTGATGATTTTCTAGATTGTGTACGTCTTCTAAACCTACTACTAAAGCAATAGATATAACCTCAATTATTTCATTTAAATATAAGATTGTGAAGGAGATGGTCATAAGAATTTTTATCTGTTCCATGACTTTTCAAGTAAATATAATCCTTTCAAACTTACTATCTTTAGGAGATTTATGATAGGGGCTGCATTCATGCTAAAATTTTTAATAAACATTATGTAGAAGATAGTCTAGCAATGAAATGTCTTGACATCTGTGAAATTCTTGGTTTTGCCCAGTTTAAAATGGCTTTGGTTTTGGTAGGATTTACCTTTAGTCCACATGCAAACACCATAAAATTAAAGAAAATGATTTCAATTTGACTGAAGTAGTTAAACTATTTTAAGTAAATGTAGTTAAATCTATTTTAAGTAATATAAATGTCTTTCATATTAGGATTAAAGATTATAATGCTATCAACATATAATTCTAAGAAATTGCAAATAAAAGGTTTGAGAATTATATTCATCAATCTCTTGAATGCGCAGGGTACATTAGATAAACCAAACTGTATAACAAGCCGTTCATTAATGCCATATGTGACTTTGAATGCCATCTTCTATTCAACCTCGTTTAATATTTTAATGATTTATCCACTTTTAGATCTAATTGAATAAATAATTTGAGTCAGTAACAAGGTAAAGCCTGTAATCCAATCTATGAATTGAAAATTCATACGAGATATTAATCTTATTTAATGCTTTATTATTTATGCTCATTTTCTGGGTGTCTATAATATTATAACTACAAAAGGACTCAAGCTTCGGTATAGAAGTTTTTCTTATAATAGTTGATCATATCCTTTTGGGTAAGCCAATATACAGCTATTGTGCTCATGAACTCCATGATAGATTGGGGCTTCTACTTTAACCGTTTTGTTGGTTTAATTAACATTTTTATTATTTCTGTTACTTTAATATTACTATGATTTCAAAAATTAATTCTTCGATGTTATTTTTTTCAGCACGAGGTTGGGTAAGTGGTAGGTTCTACGTTCTGTTGTTCATGACTTGCATTTGGGTTGTTGTGCTCATAATCATTTCTTGTAACTTATGAAAAATTTTTTTGATCATACAAGGCTACATCTTCTGCCGTCCTAGACAAGTTATTCACTTGATTCATGCAAGCAGACTTAGATGGCATTTTTGCATGCAATGATTATGTAAGTTTGGAAGATTTTTTATTTATTTTTTATTTTTATTTTTGTAATGTGCAATGAATGCTTTCTGTAATAAATTTAAAATATGCTTAAATTTGAATTTTAAAATGTTTGTCTTCACTCTACTATAGGAAATGGATATAAGGGATTAACACTAATGGTCCTAGCAAGAACTCTCATTAAAATGTAAAATTGCTAATTAAAGAGTCATTTTGTTGATTGGAGCCTAGTTTAAGGATATTTTGATTGTGGATCACTCCCTTACTAATAGAGTGCTTGGTCGATAAATGTGGAGGCATTTAGTTGATATTATATGCAATAGTGTACAGGATTGCTTTGATTATGCTGTTTGCTCCTAATTTCTGCAATTGAAAATCAAAATACCATAAGCAAGAGTTTACAAACTTTGTAATTCAGAGAATCACCCTTTTAATGATTCCAATTTATCATGTGCAATGCATGGTTATCCATTCCTCATTGATGATTACACTCCAACGCTCCTCAATTCATTCTCTGATACCAATTTGGTGTAGCCTATCATTAGACCTTAAATTGTGTTTAATTGGGTTTGTGAGGCTTCTAAAAATTGTAGGGATAGAATATAAGTTTTGGGTAGGGTTTAAGGGAAGTGATATTAAGTTTTAATTCATACGAGATTTGCCAAATATGTTGGTAAAGTCCAAACCTGAGAGCACTAAGTTGAGGTATATGGTTTAGTGGATGGTGCTGTGGGTAGAACCAAGGGCTAAAAATTCTTATGAATAGTATGCTGAAAATATAGGAAGGGTTGGATGAATCTATTGTTTTGTTTGCTAGCAGGTTAGTTACAATCAAATCAATGTATTCTTCTTTAGCTCAAATCCCATATATATATATATATATATATATATTGATTTGTCTCAAATCCCAGATAGGGTGCCTCTATTTGGCCCTCTCATACAACTTTGATGTATCATTTTTTTTTCAATAAAATCAGCTCTTGCGCTTTTCAATATATATATATATATATATACAAAAAGATTAGCTTTCCATTAACTAAAAATCAGGATACAATTGCTATGTGGGGAGCTTTCAGAGTATCCCCAGCCAACAAAAAGAGAAGATCAGGCGATGGGGAGTAAGAGATAACACACTCAAGGGAAAACATACCAAACCTAGCAAGCCAATTTGTAGGTCTATTCTCTTACCTATAAATAAAAGAGAGTTGAAGATTCATAGTAGCTATCAGGGACTGAGTTTTTTTAACCCATTGTAAATGATATCAAGAGGAGGGCCTGCCTTTTTGCAGTATTTGTAGAAGAACCTGTGAGTCTCTTTCAAGTAGTAACTGGTGCCACTGATTCATCTTAGCAAGGGTAAGAGCCCAATACACAACAATCAACTCAGCTTCAAGTGCATCATTAGGAAAAACAGGAGCCTGAAAAAAGAGTAAGCAGTGTCCATTATGGTCCCTGAACACTCCACCCACTCTAGCACCCAACATGGAGTAACTGCCATCAATATTAATTTTGATTGAAGGCCAGATAGGAGGAACCCAATAAACTGTAGTAACTCTGGGAGAATAAGGCCTTTCAAGTGGAGGAGGAGAGCAGATGCAAGGGAATTTCTGGTGGAGTATTAATTTATGAAGTTAGGAGATGCAATTTCTAGTCACTTGAGGCATAGTGATAGGCTGAGCATCAAATTTGGCCTTGTTCCTAGCCATCCAAAGGAACCAGGACACCATGAAAGGAATGGTTCCAATCTTAGCAGACTTCCAACTCTTCCAACAGGATAAAATATTAGACCATTCCAAGTGAATAGTGTTCATGGTGAGATGATTAGAGAAGTTAGCCCATACCTCTTGAGTAAATCTGCATTTGAAGAATAGATGAGGAATAGTTTCCTCCTTTCCACATAAATAACATTGAGAAGGGCCTCTTAGTCCTTTAAGCTTAAGTATTTGATCAATAGGGAGCAGCCCATGAAGCATACTCCAGCTGAAAAAAGACATAGATGGGGACAAACTTTTCTGCCAAATTAAATCTCCCCAAGGCTTATGTTCCCAGGTGTTGAGTTTAAGATGAATTGATTTAGTTACGCTTTGATGCACGCAACCCTGCCAGACCAGTCTGTCAGCTCTAGATCTATCAAACTGTATTCTGCTAATCCGCATAGCAGACTGTTCCTAAAGAATAGTTTGGAGTATAAGGCAGTGACCAGGAATTCCCCTCCCAGCAGTCAACCACTTGTAAATGGGTATTAATATGATCAGAGTTAGGTTGCAGCATCTCTTTGGGACACCAAGAATCCAACCAGAAATTAATCTTACCATTGCCAATATCCCAGATAAATAAATCTTCAGTTTGTTTCCTGACTTTAAGCATATTGACCCATAGCCTGGAATCCCCAATCTTCCTTTTCACAATGCTAGGATGACTCTCTTTACAATACTTACTCATCATAAATTTTGCCCAAAGGGAGTGTTGCTCTCTAAGTTTGATCCAAATCTTGCAAAGGTTAACTTGAAGTAGGTGTTGCAGGCCTTTAAAACCTATACCATCAGCCAATGTGGGTTTAGCTAACTTTTGCCAGCTAGCCCAGTGAAGTTGCTGCCTCTGACCAACCTAAAGAAATCCGTTGAAAGCCCTTTCCATTTATAATTGAGTGCTTTTCTTCATAGTAGTCATTTGGAGAATGTAGGAAGGAAAAGTGGTTAGAATACTCTTCAACCAAGTTATTCTACCCCATTAGAGAGAAAGGAGTGTGTCCAATTAGATAATGTGGCAGAGATTTCCCCCAGCACATCCTCAAACTGAGTTTGCTTAGATCTCCCTTTGATCGGCTGAACTCCAAGGTACTTGATTGGCAGTTTGGAACTAGTGAATCTGGTATAGTCAAGGATCCAATGTTTTTGCATCATTGGAGTGCACTGGTTGAAATAGATACTACACTTATCTGGGTTAAAATTCATCCCATAGTGCATTTGGAAAAGCTGTAGGCATTTTACCACTTTCTTCACTGCATTCTTGTTAGCACTAGAAAAAACCATGATATCATTTGCATAAACTAAATGGGAAACATCAATTTTAGATTTATGGTGATAGCTGGCATAACTGAAAGGGAGGAGGCTTCTATTGAGCATTCTGGAGAGATGGTCAATAGCCAAAATGAAAATTGTGGGGGAGAGGGGATCACTTGTTTTAACACTCTCAAAGTTGAAAAATAACCCCAAGTTTGCCCATTAATCAGGACAGAATGGGTGTTGTTCTTAGGTCACCTGTGTATGAGAATACAAAATTCATTTGAAAAACCTCTAATAGAAAGGACATCCAAGATGAAGTCCCAACAAATTGTGTCATAGACTTTCCTGATATCTAATTTATAGATTAGATTTCCACCCCTACAGAGTTTATTCGAATCCAAAAGAAGCTCTTAAGTAAGTAGCACATTATCAATGATAGATCTGCCTTTGACAAAGGCAGATTGATTCTGACATATAAGTCTACCAAGATGAAGCTGAAGTCTGTCAACCAATATCTTGCTGATAAGTTTACTAATGACAGAAGTGAGACTAATGGGTCTATAGTCATTCCAATTCTTCTAGACAGATGATTTAGGGATTAGAACAATACTAGAAGCATTGAAGTATTGAGGGATAGAGGAGCCTTGGAAGAAACTTTGAATAGCAACAACCACTTCATCTTTTATGATCTCCCAGGATTTCTTGTAAAAATCTGTGTAAAGCCATCAGGCCTAGCAGTTCTAGAGCTATCAATAGTTTGGAGGGCCCGCCAAATTTCAAAAGCAGTAGGAGGGTGATCCAGAGTAAGATTAGAAGTGTAGGAAACTTCTTCAATAGAATAAATGTTTTCAATAGGCACTCTCTGGATTTCAGGTTGAGTTAACATCTGCTGAAAGTAAGAGACAACATTAAGAGCAATGGTTTTATTATCAGAGAGCCAAATTCCTGCAGAGTTCTGAATGTTGTGAATGGTATTACACTGTCTTCTGTGCTTTATGCATGCATGATAAAACTTTGTGTTTCTATCCCCTTCCTTAAAATGACTTATGACAGTTTTTTGCTTCAAGAATTTATCTTGTCTGTCAATAGCAGTAAGTAGTTTCTCTTGAGCAGCTAATAACAAAGTATCTTCCCCAACTCTAGTACCTTTTCAGCAGAATCCATAGCAGCAAAAACATTTCCAAAAGCAGTCCAACCCCATTTTTTCAGTGCTTTGCTAGCCTTTGAATGCAGATGAACAAGTTTGGACCAAGGATTCAAGATGGAAGAAATGTTCCAAGCAGCAGTCACAGTATTAAAAAAGACCTAAAAGGTGGAGGAGAGCCAGCAAACTCAGTAGCAGTGATGGATATTAAAAGAGGCCCGTGGTCTGAACCTGTAAGGCTTAAATGAGTAACAAGGGTATGCAGGAAATGCTGACACCATATATCATTTACCAAAATTCTATCAAGTCTTTCCTAGATAGCCCCTCTTTTCCAAGTAAACTCTGGCCCCTTGAAACCAATATCAAATAATCCAACCTGAAGGATGTTGTCAGAGAATAGATTCATTTTGGCTAAATTGGGGGGTCTTCCACCAGACTTTTCAGCAGAGGTAGCAATGCAATTAAAGTTTCCTCCCACAAGCTAACAAGAAGCCATAGTATTACTGATAGTTTGCAAAGAAGACCAAAGTTCCCTTTTATCAGTTTTGGTACAACCAGCATAGACAAAGGTGGCAAATCCATTGTGTCCACAGGTTTTAAAGGAGAGGTGGACAAACTGAGGATGACCAGCCTGAATATCCCAAATGATCTCCTTCCTACAAAAGATCCATATTTAATTATTTATGATAGCAAAATGTGAAAAACCAACAAACCTAGAGAAGATTTGCTGTGGATTTTTATGAACCAGTGCTTCTAAAATAGCAATACACCAGAGTTTGTGTTTTTTTATTAAGATGTAAAATTCTTTTCATGGAAGAGGGGTAAGCAATGCCCTTGACATTCCAACAAAGAAAATTAATCATGTTGAGAAGGTGGGTGCAAGGAGGGCTGAGATCTAGATCTAGTTCTCCCCCTGTTAAGTTGGGTGGGTGACTTCCTTTGAGAGTTTTGAGAGCTGTCGGTCTGATATGTATCTGCCAAAGTTTTATATATATATATATATATATATAT
>JXCR01130613.1:119875-130995 GCA_002079205.1 Phalaenopsis hybrid cultivar
TGAGGCTTTTTGTAAGTCCTTGATGATAATTGAGTGTGGTGATTTGACACTTGGGTTCAAATCAATAATTAGTGTTAGATCCAAGTCTCGAATAAACCAAACATGTTCATGAAATTGAAATTGTCTTTTATTTCATTTTTGAAACTTTGTATATATTTTGGTTTAAATAATGTTAAATTATTCATTTAGTTGTTAGTGTTAGACTTAATTTGGATAGGATTAGTTTTTCATTTTGATTATAACCTTTTTTTTATAAATAGGGAGTGATGGTGTGTAATTTTTATTATTTTTTGATTGTGATTAATTTTTTTAATATTCTCTCCCCCTTTTCCCTTTCCTAGATGACCTTCTCACAAGAAAAAGATTCTTTGCCGATCTTAATATCTCAACCTAATATCATTCTCTCAGGATGTCATCTNTATTTTTGAAACTTTGTATATATTTTGGTTTAAATGATGTTAAATTATCCATTTAGTTGGTAGTGTTAGACTTAATTTGGATAGGATTAGTTTTTCATTTCGATTTTAACCTTTTTTTATAAATAGGGTGTGATGGTGTGTAATTTTTATTATTTTTTATTTTGATTAATTTTTTTTTATTCTCTCCCCCTTTTCCCTTTCCTAGATGACACTTCTCACAAGAAAAAGATTCTTTGCTGATCTTAATATCTCAACCTAATATCATTCTCTCAGGATTCATCTCCAATTTTAAGAGATCCTCATCGCTACCTCCTTTTAATTATCGTTACAAATCAGGTTTTTATTCTTTCCTACTGTTGGCACCTAGCATGCTCTGACGACCACATCTTCTCTTGATTGTAGATCCTATTTTTTGTTTTTCCCAAAATCTTCCCTAGTTGTAATGCGTCGATATTTGCCTTTTACTCGAACACTCGTCGCCATTATGATCTGTCATAGGGCTGAACCACAAAGTCTATTCATGAGATTTTTGTATCATCAATCGGTCCACAAAGATTTTATATTAGATCCAAAAATCCTGAAAGCATACATCAAAGTCTGATAGATTTCATGGAGACAAAGGATGATAACAGCTGACAACATAGGTTGCGGTGGAACCTTATATTTGAAACATTGCTTGATATAAAAAATTAGCACATAGAAAGCACTTCTAATATTCATGAATGAATAAAAGTCACAAAAGAGCCATGAGGAGCTATTTTTAGTTTGGCTGGATGAATCAAACTAAACATAATTCTCAAGAAAATATACAAGGAACTATTCAAATTAATGAAATCATTTCAATTGAAAAATCTTTCCAAACTGATAATGAAATAAAAGATATGATTAATGCTTTAACTGAATATCAATTCATTAACAATCATATTAATTAATCTTTAGTTGATACTCCTTTCGACAGTCAATCTATATGAAGACATACTCAATGCTATTCTATTGAAGATAATACGAGTCAAAGTACTAGTTCTTATGCATGTTTCCTACTCCAAGTATTAAAAGTATTCCCACATCTAGACCAAATTAGTTAGGCTCAAAAATCCAAAATAATATATATGAACCTATTATTGGACACGATATCTATTTAAATATTGATTGTTGCAAAAATATTAATGGAGTAATATACAAATGGGTAATAAAAATTATGCTAGCTATATATAATTGTAACTTACGAGGTGAAGATGCCTATGAATTTTTAGAAATTACACTTACTGGAATTGCAAAGAAAAATGACTTCTTGGATTAAAAGATAATAAAAAATAAAGTATTAGAGATACTTGTTTAGGTAAAAAAACTATCAGTACACTTGTCAAATGACCAAGTATTTATAATGATTTCCTAAAAAGTGAATTCTTAGGATATAAATTTAAATATAATGTCAAAACAGAAAAATAAAGATATCAATTAGATATTGTTAAACCAAAGATAACATTAAATATTTGCAATATTTGTTACTTACATGAATATAGTTGTGATTATCAAAAATTCTTTTATGACATCTTAGCTGATGATAGACTATTACATTTAGATATGTATTTTTATAAACTATCAGAACCATATGATATTTTATGTAGTAAAAAATGTACAAAACTACATCCAAATGACATTACTTTAGGTAATCGTATACAATATGCTTTAGAAAAAGTAGCTGAAGATTGTCAGTATCTTGATTTACATAAACAAAATAAACAATATAAGTAATCTCTATGTTGCGAAAAATTAGATTCAATTGCTGAGCAATGTGGATGCTCACCTTCCCATAACACTTGTCATTGCTCTGCAAAAAGGAAAAAGAAATTTTTTTTAAGAAAATAAATAAAAAAAATTTAATCCTAACAAACTAATCTTGAAAAAAAGGATAAAAAGACCAGCAATATTACTAAAAACGTTAGAATTAGTAAATGCTGGATTTATAAACAAGGACATTATGCAAATAAATGCTCTCATAAATCTAAAAGAATTCATGTAGAATCAGTAGCAATTATAGATGAAATTGAGTTAGAATTCATTTTCGATTTTTCTGACATAAACAATGAAGAAGACCTCTATGAACTATCAGATACTGAAGACCATCTAATGAATCTAAATTATTCAGATAATGAAATAGAAGAATATTTGTATTCTAATTAATTAATGAGAATCTTGAATCAGATATAATTAATGACAATTCTATTGAATTTGAAATACATATTACATTATCAGAAGAAACTTATAATAACATAAGAAAACGAAAATTATCCCTTGGAACTAAAGACTATTTTGATATGTTTATTTTTCTTTGGAAAATAAGTATACATTGCAGTATTCGTCAGGGAGAACATCCCATTGATATTTTAAACGCAGGTAGGAAGTACTCGAATACCTCTTTATAATCAACAAATAAAACAACAAGATTTAGAAAGAATAAAAAATCCTGAAAAATATAAAAAATTATTTTTTGGAGGAATTTAGATCATCATTAAAACATACTTTCGTAAAGGTATTGATAGTCCTATTATCATTTAGATTTACGATGATAGAATTATACATTAAAAAAGATGTTACCTTATTAGGCGTTATACAAGGAAATTAAGGTTATGAAACCTTAATGTTTAATTTACATCCAAATTATGCTGCAAATATTAATGGTCGACACCTAGATCGATCTCTTGCATTACGACATATTATTAGACAGAGTAAAATTACGCGATTGTAGTGTCGTTTATATTATTACTTATCAAATTGCCTATGTGTATAGAAATTAATATAATACGGTCGCATTTAAACAACATACCAATCCAATTCATTTAGATCCACTCTTCTCTCATATTGGTCAAACTATTCAACCCGAAGAAATTATTTAGAAATTACACCTCCATCCAATCTTCTCTGTGATTTCACCGAAGATAGAAGTTGCAGGAGCCAACGACATCCACGAATTAGCTTCACTGAAAATTTTAATTCACTTGCTATACAACCTCAACGTTCTCTCGAAGCAAGTCAATCTATCTTTTTGCTCGACCATCTACTTGTCTGAAAGAATAAAAAAATAATCAATTATTGATTTCTGGATATTATATCATATTGGACAAACAATGTACGATTTTATTAGATACAGGTTCACACCATTCACATATAGATCAAGACTTAGTTCTAACAAATTTATAATTTTAAAAGATATTCCATATATATATCAAGACTATCTTGGACAAAACCACTTTTGTACTCGTGAAGCCGATTAACTTTTTGGTTTTTGGGATATCACCAATCTACGAATTGATTTCCAATATTTATTCTTAACTGGTGACAAAAATCCTAATCGAATTTTAGTAGAAATGGATTTTCTTCAACAACATATTATAACCTTTATGCATAACGTCATTCATATAGATAACATTATCCTACCAAGCAATGTCAAGCTTTCATATTTACATTGCAATAGAATTACATATTCCTACATATGTACATGCTTTATGTGATACTGACAGTGATATTACTATCTGTAAAAAATATATGCTTCAAGATCATATCCCACTACATTTACTGCTTGAAACCTTTATTGTTCTCCAACTATAAATGAATATTTGATCAATCAATTAATAATAATTCATTATGCTATTATTAAAATATCTAAATTATGATGTCTATCCGATGATGGCCCTTATTTAATCCTAGGAAATAACTTCCAAAATTTCCTCTCATTTACCCAATCCCCGACATCCATCATCTTGATTATAACAACACATCACCTACTTCTTTGTCCCTTATTCTGCACGCCTACTTTTCATTCTACAGCCCAATTTTTCGCCGCTAATGTGGTGATTCTACTTTTGATCATTTAATTAAAATTACCTTTCCTCATCTATTTAGTCTTCACTTACATGAAGAGGGAGCTTGCACATGCAAATTATTTTTTTTTTTGCGGGAAGAGGGAGCTTGCACGCACGGGTCAGGGCAGCCTAGCGAACAGTAAGGTAAAATTGTGTGTGTGTGTGTGTGTTTACATTTGAAATCCGGATCGAAGTTATTAAAGTCTCAAATTGAAGTGAGATAGAGGTCAATATTTCTACAAAAGTGATCAAGATAATTGAGATAAATGTTAGATACTATTTTTTTTAATTAATGAATCTAATATAGGATTTAAGCTTTAAAAGTTTAGATTCAAGAGAGAAGGGGAAAGTTGCGACATTAAAGGTGATCGACTACTTTCCAATATGTATTAAATTGTTGTTATATTAAATAAAGACTTTCCTTAATGCATCAGACTATTTTTATAATTACATGCATCTTGTAAGCTTAAGAATTATTGAAATGAAATGAAAAAAGAGAAATGGGTTGTTCAATGACTTTAGAAAGAGATAATTAAAAGAAATGAAATGTGAATAATTAAGTCAATCAGGATTACCCCAAATGGTATTGACGAGATGAGATTTATTCGTGCATGATAAAAAAATACAAAGTATAAAGATGTACATCCGGGTGCAAATTTTTGGGATATCTATGAGTATAGATTTTTGAGGATATCTTTGGTATGACGATAACCCTGATATACCTTCTTAAAGAGGTTAGAAAGGGTAAATACTTAATTTAAAATGAGAAGGGTTACATTAGAAATGAAAGCTTATAAATTGATTTATCATTAAATTGCATATCCTTGGGACATTCTTACACAACATTTACATATTAATTTAATCCATAATAAGATTGTGATTGCTCACTAAGTGGTGAAACACTAACTGTTGAATTTAATTATTTTTTTTAGGAAAATTTGCAAATTGATGTGTGATAGGAGTGATTAAGTTTACAAGAAGATTTTTGCTAATAGATATTATGTTGTGTTGTGGTTGTAGTTATTGTACTGTTTACTTTTGAGTATTGATACTGTTGTGTGGTGGTTTGAAATTTTTTAATTTCAAATTATCGTGCTAATTTTGGATGATTTGATTTCTATGTAATATATTTTGTAATTTCTTAGTGACTTATATAAATTTAAAGTTATGAAAGTTTTGGAAAGTAAATTAACTGTTAATGTCCAACTGTAGTTTCTAACTTAATTAATGCTAAGCTATTTGGTCGGATCTTGATTGAAAGCATATCAGAGCAATTTATGTTGGAATCATGATGAAAAAAGAACCATGAATTTGCTTACATTAATTAATAAATAATATTAATGAAAAGTTAAATAATGTTTAATTATAAAATTTTTTAATTATTTCAGAAATATGAAAAATCAGCAGGAAGAAATTGACCTCTACCGATTACTGTGAACGCATATACTTTTGTTGAAATGATGACTTCAATAACTCGTGAGTAAAAACTCTTATATTAGTTCTAGTATGATTAGACAATCATTGATTCGATTGATGATTACTCTGTTTTGGTGCAGAGGGCCAGGCGGTTTGAGCTGGATTTATAGGCTTTCTAGAGGAGAGGCTTTTAGAATAGGTAGGTTTTGTCATGACTCTCAGGGCAGGCAATCCTTCAAGTCATGAAAATACAATTGTTAAGAAGGCCAAATCCAACGGTGTTGGTCTCACAAAGATTATTGTCTTTATAGATCCAACACTTACTTTTGGTGCCACCATGGTCACACCAATTAAAAGAATATTTGGCTGCTGAGGGTGGCTGAATCTTCAGGATCAATGCCAAATTCTGGTCAGACCAAGCAGAATGTCCAGCTCAGAGATTATGCACTTTCATAGTAGGAAGCTAAAGACTTTCCCGAGGTTATCACATGTATGTTTTACATTTAAGAAATTTTTAACCAAGTGCACTTTAAATTATAACAGACGTCATGTAATGTCATTCATAGTATCTTGTAAGAATTGAAATATATTAATAAGTCAATCCTAATTATTTAATGTAATGGTTTTAATGATAGGTACCATATATTTATAAAATAGGCTAATAAGAGTATTTTTTTATTCAGGAGCATCACATTCTTTTATAACTAAGGAATTGGTTAAAATAATGCAATTCAATATCTCCTTAATGTCTATGGTATTATCTGTTAGAAAGCTAAGCAATTCTTCTATGAATGTTAATCTTTTATGTGAGGTGAAGCTAATAATTTGTGAAAAGAATTTTGATGAATAATTGATTGTGTTATCTTTGGTGGAATTTGAGGTAATTTTAAGCATGGATTGATTGTTTGTAATAAAAATATTGTCAAAATAAATGTACCTGGGAGGCGGAAGACATATTTTTTGGTGATAAAGGGTTGACATCCATGATAATTTCTTGTTTGAAGCTTTCAAATTGTTGAATATTGAATACCAATGTTTTTTTGCTTATGTGACATACCTTTAAAGAGGTAAATTTTTTGGGTGATAATCTAGTGGTAAGATAATATATTGAAATTTTTTTTCTGATTAATTACAAGGGACGTCCTGTGAGAGAGATCAACTTCATTGTTGTGATGCTACCAAGTTCTGAGCCAATATCTAATGCACCCTAACGGATTGTTAGTTAAGGAGCTATAGGAGTTGAAAAGTCAATTACAAGAATTACTACATAAAAGGTTCACCTCATTTTAGGGAGCTCCAATCATTTTTGTGAAGGATGAGAGCAATAAAATGTGCATTGACCACTGGAGTTTAATAAGCTCAATGTAAAGACAAATATCCACTGATAAGGATTGATGAATTGTTTGATGAATTGAATATGACATTTGTATTTGCTGTGAAATATTGCATTTTGCATTAAAATATCATTAAGTTATAAAAAATATACATGTATGCATCTGTGGTGTACAAAATTGAGCCTTGTCATCTATAAGTATAGAGGAGAGTTCCCTATTACTTTCTACATGCATCAAAACAGAAGAACCATTAAGGGCGCGTTTGGCACAAAAATGGACGACCTATTGCAGTGAAAAAATAGAATTTGTTTAAAGTTCAACAAAAAAGAGAAATTCAGAGTGTCTTGTGGTCGGTGTTGCNAAAATAAAAATGTATAAAGATTTAGTAGCTCACAAAGAAAGGTCAGAAAATTATGCTGTACTGTTTGAAAAGAAAACATCTGTTATGTTAATAAAATATTAGTCAATCTAAGCTTAAGACCTAAGATTTCAAAGAATGCAGAAAGATTTGAAGAAAACAACTTGAGTATTTGGTTACAGTGGTAAAAAAAAGTTACTAACATAGAAATAGCAGAACGGTTAAATGTCAGACAAGAATAGCTGCAATGAAGCTAAAATCATTAAGAAAACACGAATTATGTATCATTCAAGAATCCAAGGTATTCTCAAATCATTCATAGTACTCGCAAGAAACTTATCCATTATAACCACCCTGTAATGGTTATAAGTTATATCATGTCCATATATATCAATTATATTCTTTTGGATTAACAGATCAAATTATTACTTNACTGAAATCATTAAGAAAAAAAGAATTATGTATCATTCAAGAATCAAAGATATTGTCAAATCATTTATAGTACTCGCAAGAAACTTATCTATTATAACCACCCTGTGATGGTTATAAGTTATATCATGTCCATATATATCAATTATATTCTTTTGGATTAACAGATCAAATTACTACTTAACCTACAATATCAAAGTAAGAAAATTATATATAACCGCAGTTCAATAGTGGTTTTCTAACATGAAGAGCCAACAATTACATATTCCATCTCATAATTCAAGTTCTATAGACAATCCGCTTCCCCAACCGCCAAAAAAAAAAATGCGCNCCAAAGTAAGAAAATTATATATAACCGCAGTTCAATAGTGGTTTTCAAACATGAAGAGCCAACAGTTACATATTCCATCTCATAATTCAAGTTCTATAGACAATCCGCTTCCCCAACCGCCAAAAAAAAAAATGCGCAAACATGCAATGTCACTTTAAAAATGACATAATTGAAAGCATGAATAATTTTGTTATAGTCAACAAAAGAGAAAAGTAATGTTCTCAAAAGTTTGGTAAAGAAGTTCATTTTAAAGGGGTTAATTTAACTAGGTAAGCAAATTCTTTCACCAAAAGCGGTTAAGTANTGCGCAAACATGCAATGTCACTTTAAAAATGACATAATTGAAAACATGAATAATTTTGTCATAGTCAACAAAAGAGAAAAGTAATGTTCTCAAAATTTGGGTAAAGAAGTTCATTTTAAAGGGGTTAATTTAACTAGGTAAGCAAATTCTTTCACCAAAAGCGGTTAAGTANTATAGTCAACAAAAGAGAAAAAGAATGTTCTCAAAAGTTGAGTAAAGAAGTTCATTTTAAAGGGGTTAATTTAACTAGGTAAGCAAATTCTTTCAACAAAAGCGGTTAAGTAGCAAAGAGTTCATTCAAGAATCCGTCCTAAATAATTGTTTGAAATGTGTCATGGAAGTTCATATTTTGCAGACCTTGAAAATAATGAGAGATATTTCTAGGAGGATTGAAAATCATATTCATTTTTGCATTTCATATAAGAAAGTGTGATTTCACCATTGTTTTGGATCTCAATTTCGATTAATACCTTACTGCAGAAATAGACATCAAAACAACAGTAACATGCTATGAGTTATGCAAAACAAATAGACACCACTGAATCCGCTTCCATGAAACTTACTATGGACCCGAGCTCCAACAGCCTCTAATCACTTAAGTGGCAAAAAACAGGCCCTCGAAGCGGAGCAAATAGAACAGTCTATTATAAGGAATGGGAAATCGGCTTCTAAATGCTAAGGGTGACTTTGGCATAATAAGACAACCAATCCTTCATAATAACCCTGCTAAGATATTATCAGGTATAAAATTTAATATAATCAAGCCCGTATAAATATAATCAACTAAGTCAAAAGAGGTGATCTTATATTTTTCTTTCAAACAAACCTGTTGGATGAAGGTGTCATAAGGAACAAGCTAGGTAGTTCCACTTAAGCAAATTAATCTGCATGTGATAAGAATATCTACTTCAAATAATCAAGGGGAAAAATTTACTAAATTTATACTATAAACATACCTTTCTTCCACAACTACTAACGGTACATTGTTTGACCTTCTTGTATAACAGAATAAAAAGCATGAATCATTAACATAAGCTTTTCAGTTTCCACTAGCACAACAGGAAAGATAAGAATCCTCTTTAGTAATGAGCCAAATCTTTTGATTTAGAAGCTCAAAACTCCAAGAAACGAGTCAGTCCGATGTAGACCAATTGATGCTAAATGAAATTAATGAATAGATAAAGGATTCAGCACTATGAAACATTACACGTGGCTCTTGGTGTAGTAATAGACAAAGAGGAGGGTTCACGACCGAGAAGATTTCAGTAGCTTGGAGAAAATATGAGCAGGATCTGCAATCACAAGATGAGTAGTAGGAAGACGAAGTGGAATTCAATTGCCGTTGCTAATTGAAAGGAGATCTGCTTGGGATCATTTCTGAAAATCCTAAGAGAATAATACAAGGATGAGTGAGCCAGATCAACATGGATCTTTCTTTCTGGTGAAAAGCATCATCAATGAAAGAATANCAGAGAAGATTTCAGTAGCTTGGAAAAAATATGAGCAGGATCTGCAATCACAAGATGAGTAGTAGGAAGACGAAGAGGAATTCAATTGCCGTTGGTAATTGAAAGGAGATATGCTTGGGATCATTTCTGGAAATCCTGAGAGAACAATACAAGGATGAGTGAGCCAGATCAACATGGATCTTTCTTTCTGGTGAAAAGCATCATCAATGAAAGAATAGAATACAAAAAAAATAAATAATAATAACCTATATCATGCAGATGAAAGTTGTCTTCACTATATCTTCCTGTTTAACACTCATCTGGCAATAGCCTGATTTTTTTATCAATTTTTGAAAATACAAAAGTCATTTCAAAAAGTTCTTAGCTGGAGCTATATCCAATCCAGGCTTTGCAAAATTTATGTGAGCCATGAATGTTCAAAAATAAGGGTATTATTATTGAAAGTGGTAGTGTCAATATCATTAGGTTTTGGAGCTCTACTATGCAAAGGATGTCTTGGCAACACCGATCACAAGACACTCTGAATTTCTATTTTTTGTTGAACTTTAAACAAATTCTATTTTTTCACTGAATTAGGGTGTCCATTTATGTGCCAAACGCGCCCTTAATGGTTCTTTTATTTTGATGCATGTAGATAGTGATAGGGAACTCTCCTCTATACTTATAGATGACAAGGCTCAATTTTGTACACCACAGATGCATACATGTATAGTTTTTATAACTTATTGATATTTTAATGCAAAATGCAATATTTCACAAAAAATACAAATGTCATATTCAATTGATCAAACAATTCATCAATCCTTATCAGTGGATATTTGTCTTTACATTGAGCTTATTAAACTTCAGTAGTCAATGCACATTCTATTGCTCTCATCCTTCACAAAAATGATTGGAGATCCCTAAAATGAGGTGGACTGTTCTATTGGCTCCGCTTCGAGGGCCTGTTTTTTGCCACTTAAATGATTAGAGGCTGTTGGAGCTCGGGTCCAAAGTAAGTTTCATGGAAGCGGATTCAGTGGTGTCTATCTGTTTTGCATAACTCATAGCATGTTACTGTTGTTTTGATGTTTATTTCTGCAGTAAGGTACATAATCAAAATTGAGATCCAAAACAATGGTGAAATCACACTTTCTTATATGAAATGCAAAAATGAATGTGATTTTCAATCCTCCTAGAAATATCTCTCATTATTTT